>JACXGI010000925.1:0-70700 GCA_016801175.1 Esox masquinongy
AGTCTCAAGGCAAGGTAGAGAGAATGAACCAAAACGTAAAACAAAAATTGGCTAAAATCTGTGCACAGACCAAATTGAACTGGGTTGACGCCCTACCAATAGCCCTCATGACAATCAGGTGTTCAGTGAATCAAGGTACGGGCTACACCCCATATGAACTGCTGACGGGGAGACAATTTCCGGGTCCGGGAGCGGGCCCCAAGGTTCAAGAGGGGCAACAGTGTCCATTGGAGCACAGAGTGTATTTTAACAAACTCCAAGCTCTCGTTTCAGGTTTCTCTGACCAGGTGGGGGAGAGACAAGCAGCCAACGACGGGGGCAGACTTCCCCAGGCCGAGTGGGTTGTACTCAAGGTGGTCAAGCGGAAGTGGTCCGAGCCCAGGTGGACAGGTCCATACCAGGTGGTCGAGAGGACGTCCCATGCGGTCCGGCTGAAAGGCAAGGGAGAGACGTGGTACCATTGGAGCCAGTGTGCGCCAGCTGAGGAACCAGGCCGGACCCTCACAGAGATCGTGGATGACATCAACGGACTGGGCAGAATCCCAGTCTCGGCTGAGACTGACAACCAGACCCCAGCAGAAGGGACAGGATAATCCCCTGGTCTGGAAGACCTCAGGGTAGTCCACCCCTGAGGCAGAAGAACGAAGGACGTCCGGCGGGACGAGCATCGGGACACACCTGAGAGAGAGAGACACTGCGACATAAAGGGTTAAGGACTCCTGGCTTAGAGGTTGCTACAGCCAGCAAAAAGATTGATAGTCTGCAGAAGATGGGGGTGTGGAGACAATGTGGTGGCATTAAGAAACGTTTTATTAGGCTTGGCCATGCGCTTGATATCCACTGCTATTGAGCGGTCGGACGGACAACCCCCACTCCTCATGATGCCCCTCCTGGAAGAAGGAACGGAGGACGCGGCACCGACCGAGTGGAGCCAGTACGCCAAGGAAGTGATCTCTTAGCAGAGATGAAAAGGGGGAATTGTGGGGCAATAGCATTAAGATAACATACAATTCTGCTAGAGGCTAAGTAGAACTAAGAAACATTGTACCTGCATTAGAGTAGGGGGTGACAGGATGCTAATCTCACTAGAATAGCTGGGGGCAAGAACAGACCGCTTGGTATTCTGTAGTAAACGGGCAGAATGCCAAATTAGTGAGAAGACGCTAGAGCTAGAAGTCGATTGGTTGGAATAACAACAGGGAAACCCGAAGACGGCAGCTGCCATGAGAGATGTGGTAAACAACGTATATCTTACCCATATATGGTATGAACCGCTCCCTGAACCAGAAAAGCAGAAAAAAACGGGAAAATCTAGGGTAGGGGCTCATGCTATAAGAACTGTGTGTGCTGTGATTGTGTCAGACTCTGTTGGACTGAGTGCCACACTGTCTCCAGATATATCTGTATGGGAGAATAAAGAGAATTGCCGGCACTGCGATTTTGTCTCCTCTTAATCTCTTCTCATTAACCAACCCGGGGAAGTACTTTAGGTCGGTACTTCAACACTAACTAGCTACTGCAGCTAGTTAACACTACTGTACGACTACTTAACAAACATCTGCTTAGTTCGTTAAGCCAACATAATTTCTGGAGCACCATGTCATCATTTCTGGACAAGGAATCTCAGGTAAGCTTATTTAACTTATTTACAAAGCAGATAGCTATCTTATCTATCTGACAAATTAGCTAAAATCACTTTGGTAGTTATCATCGAATAACATTAACTCTGTAGAGCAAGCCAACTAGCGTTAGCAAGCTACACAGTACTGTAAGTCAACTACTACTGTAGCTAGCTTGATTGATTGGGTTTTTTTTCCCCAGCCAGGCTGAGCTCAGTGTGTGTCACTTGTTGGGACAGAAATAAGTACTGAAGTCGAGTTGGAGTATTCAAGGTGTGACTAAGCACACGGTAATCATCATGTTTTCAAAGTATTTCCGTTGTGTACTTTATTGCTATAATGTGCATTAGGCTACCGAGTGGAACATTATTAATTTCCAACGCAAGATCATTTTGACACGGAAAATCTGCTAAGCAGATTCGAGGAAGTACACAATTGTGTAGTCATATTTTAACAAACGTTGAAATCCTTAATATGCATTCTCATTTATCATTGCAGCTTTCCCTGACTGTAAGAAGAACCACAGAGCAAGCAACTGAAGTGATTGTAAACACAAATGATCAATATAATACTGCTGTAACAAGAGGCCTATGCAATACGCTTGTTAGTGTTTTATTTATGCAGCTTTAGGGTAAGCAAAATTTATTGATAGCTTATTGATATAATTGGCTTGTGTGTTCTTTAATATCAAGTAATATTTCACTTTCTCTAGTTATTGGGGTACCAATATGTGATGCATAAAAAATGCAGAGCAACTTTAGCTTTTGTCATCATAAAGACATTATCCCCTTAATATTTTGGTCAGTTTCAAGGAAGATATGTAGACGGAGACCGGTAATACAAAAATACTAATAATATACAGCTCTGGAAAAAATTAAGAGACCACTTCTAATTTTTCTTAAATCAGCATCTCTACATTTATGGCAGCCATTCCATTCCAGTATCTGTTAAATTCCAACACAGGCACACCTCATTTTACTCACTGATGTACTGATTAGGAGATTACCTAAACCAAATCTAAAATAACGAGGAAAAGTATAAAAACCACTGCTGTGCTCATCACTATCCTCTTGTAATAGAACCAGCTGGATGGCAAAAACAGCGCAAGTTGTACCTCAAAGGTAATTTGAATTAAAAAAAAACTATCCAGCATGAAAAAAGAGCTGAAAAGAAAAGCTTTGAGTGAGGAAAAGGTTTCAATTTTGGCTTTACTGGCAGAAGGATACAGTGAGCGTCAGGTTGCTTCCATCCTGAAAATTTCAAAGACGGCAGTTTATAAGAACAAGGTCAAGCAACAGACATTGGGGACAACAAACTGGCAGTGGGCGAAAACGACTACTGACTAGTAGACTAATGTCTACTGACCGAAATGACGTCAACTCATTAGAATGCCACTCAACAACCGTAGAATGACATCAAGTGACTTACAAAAAGAATGGCAAACAGCAGCTGGGGTGAAGTGCACGGCAAGGACTGTTCGAAACAGACTCCTAGGGGCAGGGCTGAAGTCCTGTGGAAAGCTAGAAAAAAGCCTTTCATCAAGGAGAAGCAAAGAAGAGCCAGGCTGAAGTTTGCAAAAGACCATAAGGATTGGACCGTAGAGGGATGGAGTAAGGTCATCTTCTCTGACTAGTCAAATTTTCAGGTTTGCCCAACACCTTGTCGTCTAATGGTTAGACGGAGTCATTAGATTTGGTTCAGGTAATCACCTAATCAGTACCTCATTAAGTAAAATGAGGTGTGCCTGTGTTGGAATTTAACAGACACTAAAATGGAATGGCTGCCATACATGTAGAGATGCTGATTTAAGAAAAATTAGGAGTGGTCTCTTAATTTTTTTCCAGAGCTGTTTAATCATTGAGTCACCTCATAAGTACTCAAATGTAAAGATATTTACTGAGTTCACACAAAGCATGATTCAACAAGACATTTGATAATAATGTAAAAGTGATATAATAAAATTATTATGAAATAACTGAATCAGATTGTGGACACTTATACTCTTTAAACTTGTTTTCATTGTCCATGATCAGGTGCAGTTCTGGGTCCCAACAACAAAGGAAGGTGAAGATAGAATTGATGACCACTCAGACTCATTTCTGACAACAAGGAAGAGTAAAGTTTCCATTTTTGCTTGTGTTATTGTATTTTGACAGTTGGATAATATTTATTCTTGTTTGATCAGTTTATAGTTAAAAAAAACTCGTGATTTTTCACAATTTCTCACCATTAGAAGAACCCAATGAAGAGTAAGGTATTAATATTGGCTTATGTTCTTATATTTTAATTATTTGTAAAAATGGCCAGTTTGATAATATCTCTTGTGATCAGTTGATAGTTGGATTTCAATTTCAGTGATTCCAGAAGGATATAACTCAATTAGTGGAAAAAGTAATTGTTTAGCCTGGTTATTGCCATTGAAGACCTGCAATTTAATTGTAGTGAACTAGTTGGGATTTCCTACTTTATCCTTCCTGCTTGTTTTGAAGTCCCACACAGTTCTGATTTTAATTTCTGTACCGTTGACCAACTTGGGAGACTGTGAGGTGGGTGATCAATAAAAGGATTTTTTAATTACATACATTTTCTTGTAAATGTTATATTCTTTTTTACTACATTTCATATGGGGCTCTTCTATATTATGTCATGTACTTTGTTAGGAGAAAATACCTGGACTGATGATCTAACAGCATTGAAATAATTATATCTGGAAAGGGATTGACAGAATAAATGTGTAGATAATACCTCACATGCTCACTGTAAAACTAAAGTCTGTTTACAGCCCTGCTTGAATTGTGTTGTGCACCTTTAAGAGGGCATGGGACAGTTGGAGTGGATAAACACAAAGTTTGAGTGAAGTGTAATGTGAGATATGTTGACTGGACAGAAATTAACTTAACTGTACCTATTCTAGCTGTAGGTATGAATATACTAATTTTTAGTTGCAAAGAATTGTTATGGCATATTAAAATACATGGTACAAAATATTGTTTCACAAATTACAAATGGGTTACTTTAAATAAATTGCATTTCAGGTTGTATTTATGTAAGATTATTATCTAACTGGTTCCAAATGTAAGTTACCTTGTCAGTATGCCGTGACAATGCAATATTGTTTGCTGGGAAATGACTACATGATCAAAATATCTAATAGGGTTGACTATGTGGTTTGTGCTTTAAAAAGAGCAGGAGATTATATTGGCATGTACTTGAAAAATCAGCAGGAACATTGTGGAATGTAGGAATATAAGGCAGAAAACAAACTTGATTTAACTCAGTCTTATTTTAAAAATAGAACCACAATGTTAATGGGATATGGTTGATGTTGCAGAGGACCAGGAGTAGAAGGTAACAGGTAGGCTCGCTACAATAGCTGTACCTAGATCAAATTGATTTTGCTAGTGCAAAAATAAGCATTGCATAACCAAATACTGCAAACCTGCCAATGGTCAGCAAATGACGAATAGGAAACCTTAATTACATATCGTTGTCACGACGTACAGGTGACGAAATGACAATGTATTTTAATTACGTTGTCGCAACCAAAATAGTAACTTCACCTTTCCGGTTGCTGCAACGTCAGATAGTTACGTAACCGGTACGAAAACGGACAGACTCGCTACGTCGTGACAACGTAATATTGTTTGCTGGGGAAATGTGTTGTGCACATTTAAGAGTTCATGAAGCAGTTGGAGCAGGTAAACACAAGGTTGGAGAAAACTGTCAAGATGGACAGAAATTAACTTAGCTGTACATATTCTAGCTGTAGGTATGAATATAAAATTTGTGAGAGTAAAAAGGGCAATGAATGGTCAACTGGATAGGATGGCAGTGATTCGCGACAACCTTAGAGATATCACGTTGCCACGACATGCTAGCGACCAACTGACAACGTCAATTAGTTACGTTGTAGTGACAAGAAGAAAACATTAACTTTTCCGGTTGTAACAACGTAACTGACAACGTTGCTGCTACCTAATTTCGGTCGCCAGATAACGTCCTAACAACATTGTGACAACGGAAAATTGTTAGCTGGGTTACCAATTATGTGGTCATGCAATTACCTTCGGATAATGTTGCCACAACGTTTTGCGAAGGTAATGTCATGACATGACCAATCCATTACCAATCCATAACATCAAGGTTGGTCGTGGTTATGTAACGTGTTACCTGGCTATTAGCTTCCCCTTTGCATGGTTAGGGAGGTCAATAAAACAATGGTTATCTATTTTTTGTATCCGATTTTTGATTTCTTGTTAATTGCCTTATTTGTGCCTATTACTGCATGGTCTGTCAGATCTTGTACGTCTTTGTTACAGTAAGAGTTAATCGCACACTTCCCGTGACAGTACTCCT
Organism: Esox masquinongy; assembly: GCA_016801175.1. Classification (NCBI taxonomy): domain Eukaryota; kingdom Metazoa; phylum Chordata; class Actinopteri; order Esociformes; family Esocidae; genus Esox; species Esox masquinongy. The sequence continues at coordinate 5,976 of JACXGI010000925.1, forward strand.
TTCCAGTTTTACCTTTTCCAACTCATAAACGTCCAAAGTCAAGAGAAACGTTTATAAATTCAAAGGACTTTTCATTATATCGACTGTGCATTACTTGACTTACAAAAAAAACAAAAAACAATAAAAAACGCTTTTGCTGCTAGGAAAGCCGGTTTGGAAGAAAAAACATTAAGCAACAAGACAATGGGAATTTCACTATTTCTGACGCAATAAAATCGTTAGATATGTACATTGTCCCTCATTCATGAAACCTTCTCAGAAAAGATCTCAGATTCGAACGTTCGGAGACTTCCCAGCTAACAAAATTATGTTCCAGGACGTGACCTCAATGTTATTTTAGTCTCCACAAAGTCATGGTTATGTTCCTGTGGTGTCAGCTGACAAAAGTTACATCCCAAGTCTATTCAGGACGTAGAAATGTGGGGCCTCTGAAAGGCCTAATGACGTTATTTTGTAACGTTATAAAAATTGCCTGAACATACACACGATTATGTCCCCTATTGGTACTGTAAGTAACGTCATGAGGATGACCTAAAATAATGTTTTCATGAAGTACAAGAAACATAACTGAGACATTTGTAACATTCCTTTAAGGTCTTACAAAGGTACTGAATGTCACAGCCTGTTCAGGACATTATAGGTACATTCATAACGTTCCCCTAAGGTCTTCAGAGGTAGTGAATGTCTCAGCCTGTTCAGGGTGATTTACAAAAGTTACTGGTACTTCTGGTGCAAAAAAACACAAGTGACCCTCTCAGTGGAAAGCCAATTAAACTGACCATGTTGGGTAATAAAAATAGGAGTATACAACAAATCAAAACTGTATAAACGTTCTGTCTTCAGAACATTATTGCCTGAAGATTGGTTTGCAAATTAATGAAACTTGCAAACAAAAGAAGCATGTCAAACTCAGTCTCTATATTACAAGCCACATCTGTCTTTACATGTAATACGTCTTTACATGTTAAAATATACTTTAACTGTAGACCTAAAACAAATCTTAGAAATAAGCTGAGAAAAAACGCTAAATGCTTAACATACTAAAAGTTAGTACTGCTATGATGGAAATTCTATTTCTAATCTTTTTCTCTTTTAGTGTCACAATCATCAGAGGATACACAATGTTTTGAACCAAAAATGTTAGAACAAATGTCTAGAAATTATTTGAGAATGGATGTTAAACTATACTGATTTGGAGTCCTATGCATGTATGGTTTGGTATACAATGTACTGGAACCTCCCCTGACCTCAATGAATAAAGACATGTATCATTGAACTTGTTGGTACTGCTTGAACAATTTATTTAAACAGTACCTAAAATACCTTATCCTACACACTAAAGTTGGTACTACTAAAATAGTCTAATATATTCAGGTGCTGTTTCTTCATCTGTGTCCTCCTCGACAGCTTGCTCCACTTGCTCCTGCTCCTGGAAACCAGAAAAAACACAAACATTCAAGGGGGGTGAGGTTGAGTAGCATGTCGGCTTAGTTATTGCATATTGCACTCTTCCATGCTGATTGCGAATTTCTTCTGTAAACACAGAGCATGCGGCAGTATTTAATTTGGACCGAAATCAACAAGCAGGTAAATTAGGAGAAATAAAAATCCCATCATTGCAACTTGGTAAGCTACACTGATGAGTTACTCACAAACTCCAGCCCCAACATGGGCTTAATATGCTACAAAAATAAAATGAACTATTTGGTTGAGTTTTCATCAGGAAATACATGGACATAACTATAACTTTTTCTGACTTATAAAAGCAAGAATATATCACCTTGCTTTTTGTTCCTTTGGGTGATTTCGCTCTTTATGATGATCAATGATCGTTTAAAGTAAATGAAGACCTTCATACAGAAAGCTTTCCTCATATGAAAGACCTGTTCCCCAACAATAAATGCTCCTGTGTTTAGCATCCTGGTAATAGCCTCTAGCAAGTGAGTCACAAGCATTTGTGTGAAGCTACTGTAAGCATGAGAAATGCAACACTCAAAAAGACAATAATATAGGTTTCTGACCCCTGCCTTAGAACATACCTTTTTGTACAAGCGCACACACTGAGCCATTAAAAAAAATAATTATTGTAATTTTCAGTCATACCTTTCTCTTACTCTTCAGCCAAGCAGGTGCATGCTTGAGGGTGTCTGCAATCTTTTCATCTACCTCTAGATAGGTGGCTTTCGGGTAGGCTTTCAGCGCAGCACCTATATAGTTCAAAATGGTAATCTTATTTAAAAAGCCATAAATTGACAAACTTACATTTAATGTTGCATACAGTTATATGGGAATAGGTTGTTTGATTATGGGGTTATCAAATATTTGTATGTAATATTTTATCGGGGGCAGGTGCAGCCAGCATTGACTGATCTAAAAAATGAAAAACTGCAGTGTGGTTACACTGCAAAACTGGGCAGTGTGTAACCTATTTACAGATATGATGGTACTTGGAGGAAATGGACCGCAGGTATTGCTTTACAGTATATCAATTAGCTCAACCATGTACAGTGAACGAACCTAGGCATAGTACCACCTTGTGTCCTTGTCATCCAAAACAAGACATGCCGATTACACACAATTACAGGAAACCGGGATATTGTTTGTTATGAACATGATGATTTGATATCAAGAAGTATAATGTGTAAATACTCCATGTCTTGCTCTCACATTTATATGAATTAGCCTACAGAAATCACTCTTTTTCTTAAAACACACAAGTACCTAACATCTGTGTTATACCAGCATACTTGGTTGTCTGAAAAAGATGTGGCTACATAAAGAAAATAGTAGCACGCAATAGTATTGCATACTTTATCCATATAAAATCAACTGGTTAAAGATATGAATTTACCTTTTTTACGACATTTGAAATCAATCTTCAGAACCCTAAGTAATGAAATGGAAAGAAGATGTTATCGATAATATCCATTTTGTATCAGAACTTTAATTTTATTTAAAGGCAAGAAATTACAACCGCTTTGTTTAGTTGTTGATGAGCACCAAAAGAAGCAGCTTTTTAAGGTGCTTCAGTATCTGCATGCGACAGCAAGGGAACATGACTGTAGCACTGATATACATTGCTAGTGAAATGAAAAAAGAACTATCAAAGGTGAAAAAAACTATTAGTAGACCATGTATTGGTTAATAACACGTCGAGTTATGGCATTTATAACTTGTAATATCAATGGAAAACGCAAGGGCAACAAATAATATTTTAGTATGCCCTTTAGAACATCACGTTGTAAGCTTACATTTTCTTTTGTGAAGTTCTTAACTACTGAACCTACATCGAAAACAAAAGAAAACATCTATTTAAAAAACCTAATATAATTTCTTTTACAATTATTGAGGCTATTAAAACAATAAATTTACACTTAATGCATTGCGTGTCCAGAACATTTCTGAAATGTCTGACAAATTACAATGCCGCCAGACATTTTGACCGGCATGCAGCAAATAGCAGAACCGCTGCCCTTCACAATATAAATCTGTAGGGGGGGGGGTACACTGTGTGCACTCAGTAAAAATAAGTCGATCTACATTTTAATCCGGAGAAGTCGATCTACATTTTAATCTCTGAAAGACCTTAAGGGAACGTTATGAATGTACCTATGACGTCTCGAAAAGGATGTGACATTCAGTACCTCTGAAATATCGTAAGGGAACGTTAAGAATGTACCTATAACGTCCAGAAAAGGCTGTGACATTCAGTTCCTCTGAACAGGGGCGCCGTATGGGGGGGGGAGTTAGGTCGATTCTAAGGGCCCGTGACTGACAGGGCCGTAAAACGTATCTGGGTGGGGCACAATATGATATATTTTCAGGGGGCCCCAAATCTCTGGCCGCGCCCCTGCCTCTGAAAGACCTTACGGGAACGTTAAGAATGTACCTATAACGTCCCGGAAAGGCTGTGACATTCAGTACCTCTGAAAGACCTTAGGGGAACATTATGAATGTTCCTAGAATGCCCGGAACAGGCTGTGATCTTCAGTACCTATAAAAGACCTTAAGGGAACGTCACAAATGTCTCAGTTATGTAACTTGTTAGCTGGGTTACGATCATCTGTGTGATTCATGAAACTGTCGCACCTAGTCGAAATGAGTGTGCATGTCACCGCAGATTGACAAATCGGATAAAGCTGTGGACGCGAGAACGCCCTGCACCTGTCCTTATTTATATATGACACACCCGTAATTTATGCGGGTGTGGCGATCAGCAGCCTATGAATAGACAGATTTCAACATAAATTATAGACTGAAACGGCTAATTAACCATTCGCCATTCTCCATGACAAAATCAGCGCAGTTACGGAACACTTTCGCGTCCCATCCCAGAGCCGACGTCCTTTAAAAGAGCAAGCTCTGCCGGTTACGACAGACTGTCAGATTCCCACACATGCACCGTACCCAGTGTTGCCAACTCTCGCGAGTCAAACAAGCAACCGCAGCTTCAAAAAGAAGCCCAATACTGTTATAGCGTGTTACGTTCAATGAATGATCCTGAGTTTGAAACGCAAAACATGTATTTTAAAATAAACAAGCAAATAATTTTTTACAAAAAATAATCAAACGTCAGCAACGCATATATGGGGGGCAGGCACCATCCACTCATCTCTGATCACCTGCGAGCAGAATATGAGAGGAGAGATGGAAAACGAGGGGACAGGAGCACTACGAGGGAGCGTAAAATACATTAGTACCATATGTATCTACTATTAGTTGGCTATATATATATATATATATATATATATATATATATAATACACGAGTAGGCTATGTTATGCTTGTTTTTTGTTATAAACTGTAATAATAGATTCTGCTTTGCAGTATCTGCACAGGGCTTTACTGTCATCACGGACCACTTGATGTACACGGTCTTTGTTGTACTTTTAGCCATACTTGGACCACTTTGTTGGCGGCATCGTTTGTGGAAATGTATCTAGTGCTATGCCATCTAATGTCATGAATGATGACTCATCATCACTGCTGTACTAAGTGTCTGTAATATTTAATACTTCTACCATACTGTTCATACTCCCCATCCTACTCTTTCAAAAATTGCTGCTAGTTTACATTGTTATGTATATTATTTCCATACTTGCCATAGGCCTATCTATAATTTCAATACCACCACCAATATTGCTGCTAGTTTACAGTGCTCTTTCTAAACTGCTGCCAGTGTACCCTGTTATATATATTATCGCTTTCTCTTCTTGCTATATTTTTGCTGTGTATCTATTTTGCTTCTTAATTCTCACTACGTAGTTGTAGTGTGCTATGTCACCATTAATTAGCTTATTGCACTCATATGTATCTATAATATTCAATACTTATACCAAATTGCCGCTAATTTACATTGTTATGTGTATTACTGCCTTACTTGCCATATCTATAATGTTCAATAATAGGCTAATATCCAGATTGCTGCTAGTTTACAGTACAATCTTTTAAACTGCTGCTAGTGTGCAGTGTTATGTGTAGTGTTGCTTTATTATTTTTTTGTCTGGCTATATTTTTGCTTATATATTCTTAACTCTCACTACGCAGTTGTGGGGTGCCATGTCACAAGAATAATTGTTAAGGATGACGCTGTGTTGCTCGGTGCATTTGATAAATAAATGTTGAAACTTGTAACATCGCTTGGAATTCTAACTTGATTTTTCGCCAATGGGAGGGAGGTGGGGGCAGGAAAGTTCCACGTGGGGATTTGTAGTAGAGCGATCTACACTACAGCACTTATATTATTGTGAGGCTGTGAGCAGACTGTCAATCAATGCATTTAGGGAAAGAAGCGACCATAAATATACAAAAACGAAGTCGCTTGTCAGATTTTCTTAACAAGCGACCAAACCTTTTAAAACAAGCCCAAAAAAACGCGACCCGTGATAATTTCAAGCGACGTCAAAAAAAAAGAGAGGCTGAAGTCGCGTGTTATCAGCGGACTTGGCAACTCTGACCGTACCTGCACGATGTGCCACAAGTGGCGGGGGTGTCGCAATTTTTTTAAAACTTAAACCTGCTATTAAGTGTCTATATTCAGCACAAGTACTTTCATTGCGTCTTATTACTATTATTGAAATTACATAGTTATGTTTACATTTATATATTGGGGGACAAATCATAGTTTTCCCCAGGATGGGGGGAGGGTCATGTCCCCCCCGGGATTTCCATTTATGCATGTAATATCAACAAAAAAAAATCTTGACTGGAAGAAAGCTAGCTACAACTTCCTAGTAGACACTTCAGAGAAGACTAAGATCTGTTATTTGCAATAGAAATAAAAATAAATTATACTGTAATTCAACTAAATAGTAAGGTGGCCAATAATTGCAATAAGGTATATCTGCAGACCGCAAGTCGGGCGTTACTTAATATGGGGGTTCCTGATTATTAAGTTACGCCCACTGATGTTCGCCATTGGTCAGTTTGGGGACATCCTTGTTTGACACACGGTTTGACCCATACCCATGTATTGGTATGATGTCATTACGTGGAGTGTACTAATGGAGGATGAAGAATTAACTAACGTTACAACTTTATCTCAGAGTCCATTTGATTTCATTAAATATCTTTTGTCAAGATGTAACACTAGGTCCAATACCATTTAATTGTATTTTGTTTCAGGATTAAAATTGTTTGATAACAACTGAAATATATTAATTTGAACACTGAAGTGTCTCAAAAAATAGTTTTAAATGTTTTGGTTACAGTCAAGAATGAGACACTGGTGGTTTAGAAAGCTGCTGAGTGCAGTTATAATACAGACATATGCATACATACACATGCACAGTCATACTATGCCTGCCATGGTCAGTTTTTCTTTGAGTAGCCATTGCTTGGTTATATATGATACAGTAGAGGGCCATCATTAGGAGATTGATGGTTGAGAATGCTTAGTACAGTTACAATATGATTGATCTGAGCTCTACATGTTACAAAGTGAAACAGGCCTCCCTTTTGCACAAGTTTATACAGGATTACCATTTATGCATTTTCCATAGATCCAACACATTCCACAAATGTGAACATGCTGTGTAAGATACATTGTGCGGTGGATCTGTGAGCAACAACTACAATGTCAGCTAAACTGTTCTGAAAGTCCTTTGCCGAGACCTGTGGGTTCTGCTGTGTAGATCTGACCAGTTTTCATACAAATCATTGTAATGGTTTCTCCTTCCTTTGACTTGCACTGTTCAATTTAACAGCATTGTTCTAAAAAGTTGAAATTGGTAACTGGAAGTGTTGAATTTTCTATAGCCTGTTGCAGAAAGGTGGCAGGTTTCAATTTGCATCATGTAGAGGTCAGGTCAACATCTGTTTACAGAAATATTAATTTTTCCATGGGTGCCTGGAACAAGCACATTTTTAATTCTAGAGTAATGACGTGGTTATGTCAGGGAAATTTCTTGAACTGATGTATTCTTACTGATTAAAGTATTGAGTCCCCATATTTAGATGAGAAAAGGAATGTGGGAGTGGGGGATCTGGTATTTGTTTAGGGGACATCATTGACTGGTATCAACAGATTATAGGGTTATCTGTATAACCCATCAGAGTGTCTGTTGTTTGTCCAGATGCTGTATGACCTTTTCAGAGTTGAAAAGGTTACCCATGTGGGGGAGGACAGCCTGCCCCTTGGGTGAAACCTAGGTATTGACAGAACAAAGGGAATGTGTTTTATTGACATAGGACAGCTGTGCAGCATCTTACCACACCCCTTTTCCCCCTTTAAGTACTGATGATTGTCCTGTATTAATTTAGAGATTATTCACTGTTACTTTGTAACCTGTGTACTTTCTCCTTGCAAGAATAAACTGTTTATTGTGCAACTGAGTTTCCTCTGTCTTACCTACCATTTTTGTAAACTGTTTGGACTTTAGAAATTACCATCACAGGACTTAACATCGTTGGGAGGAATATAAGTGTTACTTGTCTTGGAATTGATTATATGTCTTATTTAACCCTTATCCTAAAAGTTGATTCAATAGCATAAATTACAAGTAGAACAGGTCCAAAACAGCACAACAGACATTACTGAAAGTCAATTAATGTAGTCCAAAAGCATGAAGTTAATGGCATAACCTAAAAATACAAAATAAATTATATGCCAGTTAGACAATTAAACGTTTAATCACCAACAATCAAATATTCAAAACATTACATTCCAACACTGACAAAACTAAACTGTTTCTTTAGGTACTGTGTATTCAGCTTTGCCCAGATTCTGTAGGCTTTGGTTTCATCTTATCATGTTGTATAGCCAGGTGAACACTTACAAAACACTGTCCAGTTTACTCTTGCTAAACAACTGATGTTTTTTGTCTCTTTATCTCGTCAAACTATATTGTGTTTTCTGGATCTTGTAATTTTTGTTGTGTGGAAACCAGCATTAGCTGATGTTTTAAAGACAGCTAATAGGTATCCTCATCAACAAAAATAATTAACAGAGAAGCACAAATTTATCACTAAGTCCTCTTTTGTCTATTTCATCCATGAATGTTTCAGTGTCTTCAAAATTATTAAACATAAACATGAATGGAGAGAGAGCTTCTTGTTCTTCCTCTGGAGTTGAGGCCTCTCTGAGCATCTGCACAGCACCCTGTATTTCCTCATCATTCAGGGGTGAAGACTTGTACCCGGTCTCAGAAGAGGCCCGTGTTGGCATTTACCCAGGCAACAGCATCCCCAGGTCAACAACGCATCTTGGTAACTGAAATAAAGATCACACCAATCACATAGAAGTAGTGGTGTACAAAGTACAAAAAGTAATCAACTGGGTTCGGCTGTGTTCACCACTTTAGGGAAGTATCTAATTAAGATCTAAGTAACCAGGTAAAGGGAGTTCAAAACAAACCAGTGATTAATAAAATAAAAAGGAAGAGTGTAAATTATCAATAATGGTCATTGGTTAGTTATGAACTCTGTTTAGGTAATTTAGCTCATCCTTAGCAACTTCCCAAAACTGGTGAACACAGCCAAATACTTCTACTTTTTACACCACTGCATAAAAGATAGCCATGACTGTGACGCCATCCTCCGGCTTGGACCCACATCCACGCTCCTCCTCCGGCTAGGCCCATCGATATCTGGAACGGGCATCCCAAACCCAAAAGAGGTTCGCTGACCGTCGATGACGACCCACGCCTACGTTTCAGACGGGCCAACGCGTCTGGTTGTCCACTCGGGATCTTCGGCTGCACCTCCCCAGCAAGAAGCTCCTTCCCAGGTATATCGGTCCCTTTAAGATTATCAGGAGGATCAATCCTGTCACGTACCGTCTCCTGCTGCCCCGTCAATACCGGATTCATCCTGCTTTTCACGTGTCCCTGCTCAAGCCTGTTTTCTACAGCCCGCTGCATCCTCCTGTCTCCAGCTCCGAGCCCCCTCCTCCTTTGCACGTAGGCGGGACACACGCTTACTCGGTCTGGGGTATACTGGACTCCCGGCATCGGTGGGGGCAGTTGCAGTATCTTGTCGACTGGGAGGGGTTCGGTCTGGAGGAGCAGTCCTGGGTCCCTTCTCAGGACGTTCTCGACCCCGGGATGATTCAGACCTTCCACCTCGGGGTCGCCCTCCTGCTCGGCTTCCGCGGTCGTCGGGAGCCTCCTGTGGCCGGGGGGATAATGTGACGCCCTCCTCCGGCTTGGACCCGCATCCATGCCCCACTGCTCCTGAATGCACCCCAGTCATCAGATCCCAATCACCCTCATTCTGAGCACCTGTGTCCCCACCTGTGTCTGGTTTATGTCCCTATTTAGTTCTGTTCAGTTCTCCCTAGCCTTTGTGAGGTATTGTTTGTCATCTGTCATTCATACTGAGCTTTTGGTTTTCGCTTCTGCCTTGTGCATTTCTCGTATTGATTCCCGTGTTTGACCTTAGCCTGATTTTCTCCTCGATGCCGTCTTTAGCCCTGTGATTTTGTATTAGTTCGCCTCTCGTGGTTTTGACCCCTGCCTATCTGACTGTGCATATGCTTTGCCCCGTCTGGAGTTCTTCTCCTAATGAACCACTTATGCTCCGCTTCTGGAACCAGCCCATCCCTGCCTTGACCCATTCATCACAATGACAAATTATTATTTGGTTTACATTTCTAAATAATGACAACATAGTGTATATGAAGCTAAAAAATAAATGGATCTTGCCTGCTTGCATATAGTGACTGGTGCATCATGCATCTTTAGTTATTTATAACATACCCTAATTGACTAGAGCTGGCTAACAAGTAGTCTACCTCGTCGCGTAGCTAGCTATCTTTAAACGTAGATATAAGTGTTGTTGTGTTTTCTGTGTTCTGTCACTGGCAAGCTATTTGAATCTCAGATTCAAATAGCTTGCGATCTTAGTGAACAAGCGATCTTAGTGAACACGTTAACTATCCCTAAATATATAGTTAGAGGTTGTCACATGGAAGCACTTACCGAAATCTTCGTCATTGACCCTGTAATTCTTCCTTCATAAACGCATGCACTAAATCAAAAACACCACACCAATGGAAACCGTCAATGGGCGTAACTTAATACTAAGGAACCTCCATATTAAGTTATGCCCCTGACTTGCGGTCTGCAGATATACCCTCCTCAATAATTGGGGACAGTGGCCGATAATAGGGGGTCGTATTTTTTTTGGCAACAACACTAACCAAAAACTGAAAATATTTATTTCCCATTAATGACACGCTACCTAACATTTGTATATCACTAATAATCATCAGGAACACAGTTGCAAAACTGTTTCTTTTTTTAATTATAACCAATTTTTTAAATTACTTTATTCCGAGATGTATGGGCTAATGACTAAATCTGTTTTTGAAATGATTCAGAGAAATCTTGCTTAGAAACAGAATATACTGTATGTAGATGTTTATTTATTATATAGTATAGTTGACAAATTATTTTGGCTACATAATACAGCCGTTCATGTGACTTCTGTTGGTGTTGGATGGATGAAGACAGGGTGGACTTTAATTTCTTTATTTAGATATAATTTAAGTCATATTAAATCAGTGTCTAACACAAACTATGAGACGGGTATACTTTTAGTCAACCTTGAACAAAAATAACCTTATTTTGATACATTTTACACCCAGTGTTACTCTAAAAATACATGATAAAAAGATGTTTTGGGGAGTATGCCCAGACCCCCCAAAACGAGGCTTAGCCCCCTCATCCAAGATTTTCTAGTGACGTCCCTGGTCTAGCGCATTACACACACAAAGGCATTTCAAACTTTACAAACGCATGAACAACAGAAATAAGAGAGAAAATGCAGATTAAAGTGAAATAATACAATAGCCTACGGTAGTGATACAATATTATATTGCGGTACGTTTGTGTGTTATATTTCGTGATCTTATTTTATAACCTATTATTATAAATAGAATCGTGGTTGTTGTTACTGAGGCTGTTACGATTGTTGTTTTGCGTGATAATAATGGTCTTATTGCGAATCAAGCATGATCTTATATTTTTACGTTGGTTTACAGGGTTTCCGACCAGACGTGAGTTTGATCGTAAGGATACGACAAAGATAATATTGATAAGTTCCAGCTCTGTCGGTGAAATGATTGTATGATCATTTTGAGATCAAATTTGATCGTACGCACATTTCTTGAATAAGGGCCATTGTTTTTCATCTTCAAGGAAATAAGTCCGAGCATAACGAGAAAGAAACAAGGCACCAATGGAAATCAAGCTCTGAGGAATCAATTGAAGGGGGAGGGTGTTTTTCATGGGCGGAGCTACCCTGGGCAGTTCTTCCCTGCCGCAGGCCGCAGATAGACCCTTCTCCAATTCGAGGGCATTACATAATCCCCATTGAATGTCTAGTTACCCCCACTGATTCACGCCATTGGTCCATGTCCATATACCTGTTTATGATAAAGAAATCTACAGATTCAGTGGTGATGTTGACGGTAAGTGGTTTGAGATAACAATCCCTATATCCTAAGTACTAGTTAACGTGTTCAGTCCAGTAAGAAATTTGACCTAATAAATTATTTAAAACTCACGTAAGGATAGATTGGTAGCTACACACAACTCTAACGCTCTAAATTAAGCTACCCAACTCCAGTCAACATTATGCTATGTTACTTTGCTTTATATCTTTGATGTTTTAGGTAACATTTTGTATTCACTAACTTATCAAGTTTGAGTTATGTATACTAGCTGAAGCATCAGTTTGAATAACGTTGACAGTGATTTGCAATGTTTGTAATGAAGTACAGTAATATGTTGATATTGCTTGGCAGCATCACTAGGGGACTATGCAGCTATTGAGACCAGGCTTGGAATATCAGTTTTAGTGTCACAAAAATGTTTAAGGCACAAAGGCCATTGAGTGAAGTAGGTGGATTTGGAGCTTAAAAATAAACAAATTGAATAGTTGATAAGAAAAACACGCAGGATATGAAAACATACATTATTCACTTTTTTAATATCATACTTTGAATAATAACTTATTATAACTGATATGGTTTTCCCACATAAAAATTCAAATTATCATGTTTTAATCCTTGAAATTACATCTACTACTCCCTGAAAATTTGTATAGATTCTGGAATTTGTTTACAGAATCTATACATGCAGGTAAGCATAGCTAGCTTGCTTACCTGCATGTAGTCCGTTCTTGTGGTTGTTCTCAGTTGGAAACTACAAACAAACCATCTGCTGACCGCAAGATTTTTACAGTAGCAGGAGCAAAAAGGCCATGGTATGCCGTAGGTCGTACAATGATTTTCGGGGCATCGCAGCGAGAGCGAAGGGCAACGATGGCCATGGCCGTTGTGAAATTCTAACGCTGGTGTCTACATCTCCAAGGACCTCTTCTGGTCCCTCAACACCTCAGCCCTGGTCAAAAAGGCGCAGCAGTGCCTGTACTTCTTGAGGAGGCTGAAGGCCCACCTGTCTTCCAAGATCCTTGTGAACTTTTACGGCTGCACAATCGAGAGCATTCTGACTAACTGCACCAGTGTGGTTTGGTGGTTGCTCCATAGGTGACTGGAAGACCCTGCAATGGGTGGTGAAAACCGTCCAGCACATCACAGGTACCCAGCTCCCAGCCATCGTAGACCTCCAGCAGAAGCTGCGTCTTTGCAGGGCGCGCATCATCAACAGGGTACCTTCACATCCATGCCACAAACTGTTTGCCCACCTTCAATCAGGCCGCCAGTACAGGTCTCTCCGTTCTCGCACCAGCAGGCTCAGGAACAGTTTCTTTCCATGTACTGTAACCCTGCTGAACTCTGTGACCCATCAATAACCATACCCACCCTTTGCACTACTTGATTGTCACTGCCTTACAAAGTCTGATAAGGAGGTTTACAGTTGTCTACAGGTACGTGTCATTGCTGCTATTCCTGTATTTCATTTCCACATGCCGACTTGCACCTTAAACTTGCCTCATGGCACATTTAGAACTGCCACTGTACTTACAGTTTCAATTGTTACATACATGTCTACCTCGGGAGCCTCACTGCTGCTAACTCCATCAGTTTGCCTCAATTGCAAATTCAGAATGCCATTGAGAATTGTCACTTGTACCCGCACAACTATTTATCCCAATTGTACATACACAGATCAGCCATAACGTTATGACTACCTGCCTAATATTGTGTAGGTCCCCCTTTTCCCGCCAAAACAGCCCTGACCGAGGCATGGACTCCACTACACCTCTGAAGATGTGGCACCAAGACGTTAGCAGCAGATCCTTTAAAATTCCTGTAAGTTGCGAGGTGGGGCCTCCATGGATCGGACCGGTGTGTCCAGCACATCCCACAGATGCTCAATTGGATTGAGATCTGGGGAATTTGGAGGCCAAGTCAACACCTTGAACACGTTGTTGTGTTCCTCAAACCATTTCTGAACCATTTTTGGCTTTGTGGCAGGGCGCATTATCCTGTTTAAAGTGGCCAATGCCCTCAGGGAATACCGTTGCCATGAAAGGGTGTACATGGTCTGCAACAATGCTCAGGTAGGTGGTACGTGTCAAAGTAACATCCACATGAATGGCAGGACCTAGGATTCCTAGCAGAACATTGTCCAAAGCATCACACTGCCTCCGCCGGCTTGCCTTCTTCCCATACTGCATCCTGGTGCCATGTATTCTCCTGGTAAGCGATGCACACGCACCCGGCCATCCATGTGATGTAAAAGGAAACGTGATTCATCAGACCAGGCCACCTTCTTCCATTGCTCTGAGGTCCAGTTCTGATGCTCACATGCCCATTGTAGGCGCTTTCGGCAGTGGACTGGGGTCAGCATGGGCACCCTGACTGGTCTGCGGCTACACAGCCCCATACGCAATAAACTGAGATGCACTGTGTGTTCTGACACATTTTTATCAGTACCAGCATTAACTTTTTCAGCAATTTGAGCTGGAATAGCTCATCTGTTGGATCAGACCACACGGGCCAGCCTTCGCTCCCCACGTGCATTAATGAGCCTTGGCCGCCCATGACCCTGTCGTTGATTCACCACTTTTCTTTCCTTGTACCACTTTTGATAGGTACTAACCACTGCAGACCGGGAACATCCCACAAGGGGTGCAGTTTTGGAGATGCTCTGACCCAGTCGTCTAGCCGTCACAATTTGGCCCTTGTCAAAGTCGCTCAAAGTCCTTAAGGTTGCCCATTTTTCCTGCTTCTAACACATCAACTTTGAGGACAGAACATTCACTTGCTGCCTAATATATCCCAACCACTGACAGGTGCCATGATAATGAGATTATCAGTGTTATTCACTTCACCTGTCAGTGGTCATAATGTTATGGATGATCGGTGTAGATCATACTTAATCAATCAAATTTATTTATAAAGCCCTTTTTACATCAGCAGTTGTCACAAAGTGCTTTTATAAAACACCCAGCCTTAAAGCCCCAAGGAGCAAACAACAGTAGTGTTGAATTTCAGTGGCTAGGAAAAACTCCCTAAGAAGGCCGAAATTTAGGAAGAAACCTAGAGAGGACCCAGGCTCAGAGGGGTGACCAGTCCTCTTCTGGCTGTGCCGGGTGAACATATTAAGAGTACAAATTGTAATAATTAATAAATGCATGTGGGCTGAGTCCAGAGTTTATTTAAACTTAGTCCAGGTCGGAAGCATGACCAGAAAGACAAGGACAGGGACAACACGGGGAGGGGGAGGTGTCAGCACAGTGGCAGCTGAAATCGTCAGGTATCGTCTTGATCTGCAACACAACCAGGAGGACTTTGGACCGGGACAGCAACGGGTCTTTGAAGCCTGGTACTCCTCAGGTGTGGGCCAGGACCTCATGTCCTCCTAAGTTTAAAACGGCAGGAGACAGGGAAAATTTTGAAAATGCATTCCTTAAATCTACAAGGATTTGTAGTGGAGAAGGAGAACTGACCCTACTCCCCCAGCACAATAATATAGCAGCGTAAGACCTTGGGGCTGAGACAGGGGGGTCCGGTGACACAGTGGCCCTATCCGGGGGAGGCCCCGGACAGGGCCCAACAGGCAGGAAATCAATCCACCCACATTGCCAAGCATCAACCAATAACACTTGTACATTTTCTGTAAATCTGTAAATTTTCCATTGCACATTCAGAATTGCCATATGTAATGCATTTGCATTAATTGCACATCTATACATTCCACTTGTACATACATATACTTAATACTTGTACATTTTCTGCCCTCCTCTATTTGCTCCTCTGGTTAGACGCAAACTGCATTTTGTTGTATTGTACTTGCTCAATGACAATACAGTTAAATCTAATCTATAAAACTTAGGTAATGCTATATGTTTAACAAGAGAGGTTTAGCAGGCTTCACTAATGTTAGCTAGGCCATTGGAGTTGGTTGCATCAGTGCAGACGAAAACAGATCAAGTCACTCATTAGAATGTTTACATGTAGATATGATTGCAAATACAATATATACAGTTAGCGCATCCAATGGAACTGCAACTATCTGGCATTTTGTATAGTATAACTAGTGAAAGTTGTGGAGTTGTCGATGGAGGGCAATGGAAGGAGAGATTGTTTTGCCCGCCAAGTGAGCATTCCCATATGCTGTGACGTCACGCGAAAACTAACAATTGGAAGAGGTGGAGGGTGTTCTATGTGGGCGAAGCTTCCCTGCTGCAGGACGCAAATAGACCTTATTGCCGAACTGCGCTTTGCAATTATACCCTTCTCCTAAAAAGGGTTGCAGCCTCGTTTGATACCGAAGTGGCGTATTGCGAAGGTTTCTAGACAAAAAATAGCCTTCCATTAATCAATATCTCTACCCCCCCAATTGTATGGTGGTGTGGTAAGCACACCCCTCTGTATCAAATCCAGTTTTTACACAAACATCCTATGATAGAGCAAAAAAACAACAGTAAACAAGTCTTTATTTTGTTTAAATAAAACACTGTAGACCTACTAGAGTGCAATGATCATTGTTAAAATGGCTCACAGGACAGTGTTCATTTCATCGCCTATTTTAGTCTCAGTAGGAGTTTATAATCAGTATACCAAATTCTGGATAACAGCCTTAATGAAGTTTTTATAATCTGCACAGTATAAAAGTAGCCTAAAAATGCATTATATCATAGAAACAAAACAACTAAAACGAGACGAAGTCTTTCATCTTTGTCTATAGTTTTTGTGTTTAATGAATATATCTCTCTTCCATCATGAGCACAACCAGATACTATATATACACTATAACCTGCTGTCCAGAGTTATAGTAGACTGATGAAAATGACTAAACTAAAAAGCAGCCAAAATGAACACTGTACTGTAGGATGAGGAAAATGTACATTGTTTCTGTTCACATACAGTATATTCTACTTGCCACTGGCTGCTTCACAGGTAGAAGGAACTTACTAAACAAACATGGAGAAATGGTACAAGGTGTGATGATAATCTCTGACAAAAAAGCCTCTCCATGGCTGCATTTACAAAGGCAGCCCAATTCTGATAATTGTTCAAAAGACAAATTCTGGAAATAAAATATTAGAATGACTGCCTGTCTCAACCCAGCAAATTAGAGCAGATTCTAGGTGCAAAAAAGGGATCTACTTAGTCAAGTGTCTACTTCCAAGATCCCATTACATTGCCTTGACTGGCCAACTGAGAATTATCTTTTTTCCTTAAACTGAACATAAACCCTTTGCCAGCAAGTCAATTAATCTTGTTTCTTCTAAGTAACATTACAATTTAGAAAAGTTACACGTTACAAAGGAGTTTCTCAACCTTGCTCTGGGAGCAATGTCAGTAAGAGCTCATAAGGCACCACTTAACACTAAATTAGTGACTAATGTTTGTCCATCTATTCTGAAGTTCCTCTAACACCAACACGTTTTGTATTGGAACACGCAAACGCTCAGGATCAGATCTAGGAACTAAACTATAAGAATAAATGCTATTATAAGTGCTGACTAGTGTTGAAACCGGATTAATCAAAATAAAGGGCCAAAGGGAAAAAAAACGTAAATACACATACATTTTTCCTTTTTTGGTGCAACAATAGCTGCATTCCGAAGGAGGTTGTGAGTCAAGGAGAAAATGTTTAACAGACCATTTCATCATAAACACTACAAGTCAAAGGGAAGACCACCAACACTGTCATTGAGATGGATACAGTTTGAATATACAATAAATATGAATATATTTAAGGGAAACTGGAAAAAAATCTAATCAGAAATACAATAAGACACATTAGATTCCATCAAAATGTACATCGAGCAAAATGGAGACAAACATGAACTGGAAGGAATTCTGAGGTGTTGCCCTGAGGTCAATTTTCATATATTTTTTAAAAATTTTCCAAGTGATTCCTGGTCTAGCTGCATGTTTTGGGAGTGACCTCTAAGTATGTGAAGTAAATGAAAAACAACATAATGACAAAATAACAATGGAGTTATACTGCTAAATGTGTCTATTCATTTTTTGATTCATTTTTGCAACACAATAATCCTATTTCAGATCTTTATATCATGTGGTGACAAATGCTCAGGAAAGAATCAAGCCGATTCCCTGTGGATTAAAGTTTTTCACCAAAACCCCAGTGTCAACTAATACAAATTGTCAGTCATGGCTAATAAACCTACTAAACACTGAAATGCATACAGTAGATACTGTAATTATGAATTTAGAAGAGGATATGTCCAAATAAATATGGGGGCAATAACAAAAAGATTTCAGGAAAATGCTAATTATGGAGATCACAATCTCTCCCGCTAAGGTAATAACACCAACTTTCTTGTATGCATGTGAAAGCAAAATTTGCAAAAAACATGTTGGGGGAACATAAAAACATAGGTGTTAGGGTGTGCTTGACTTAAAATTGTCCACTGCAGCATTGCATTCCCATTGCAGCATGCTTCATTTAGCCAAACTGGAAAAAGAAATTTCCAGGTGCTTGGTCTAGGGGGTTGAGGAAGAAGAAAAAAGTATTAGACGCGTTGAAATCTATGGCAAACTGAAATCATTTCTCCTCATATCTTTTAGAAAGGTTAAACGTAAGTGTTGTCATATCCAACCACACACTTTGGTTAGATTCAAAACTAAATCCTCCAGTTGGGCCTCCGAAGAATGTCCTGAAGATGTTGTTGGCATCGAAATCTGAAAAAAACAGCAATGTGTCCAAGTGTGAACATGAGATATTAATACACATTCATTTAAGTCATATCAAATATATACTGACTATTTATGTTTGTTTCAAAGGCTGCACTGGGAATGAATGTGTTAACATGGATATTCTTTTCTTGGTAAAGTCTTTAGCTTTTCAACCAACAAATTATTAGAATCAGATGTGCTAAATTAAACTTGGAGAGAAAATCTACAGGGACGTAGATCTCCAGAAACAGGGTTGGGCAGCCCAACCCTAGACTGACATTTTGATTCCAGGGGTGGTGAATAGGCAAAAGCAGACAATACACTGAAGTGGCAGAAAACCTGGTACAGACCTATGCACGTCATTGGTTGCGTCTGAAAGTGCATAAATAAAGCAATAGACATCTGTAGAAGCATCTAGAGCTGTTTCCACCATAAGTATGGCAAGTTATGACGATTTAAGCAATTTTCAATGCGGTTTAATAGTTGGAACTCGTGAGATGAAAATCATAACATTTTGGAGGTAGAGGAGAAGTTTGGATTTTCACGTATTACCATTTCAACAGTGTAACATGAATACAAGAATTCTGGCAAAACATCTAACTTACGACAGCAGTGTGGCTGTAAAAAGACAGTGGGAGAACGTAACCAGCGTCGACTGGCAAGAATTGTTTCACGCGACAGGCGTGCAACACTGCCTCAAATAACATCTGCATTCAATGCTGGGCCCTCAACAAACAACAGCGTGAGAACTGTGCAACGTTCCCTCCAGGATATGGGCTTTAGGAGCCGACGCCCAACTCGAGTACCCCTGATGAGTACTCGACACACAGCTATGTGCCTCGCCTGGGCTCAGGAACACCGCCACTGGACACTTGATGACTGGAAACGAGTAGCCTGGTCTGACGAGTCGCGTTTCCAACTGTTCGGGCGGATGGAAGGATCCGTGTGTGGAGAAAACCCCATGAAGCCATGGATCCCGCATGTCAACAGGGATCCCGCGTGTTGCATGGGATGCCATGCAACACGCTGTGGAACACAGAAATCCTACACCTCGGAATACAATAGAATTGTGGACCACTCTGCAGGAAGTATGGTGTTCATTGCCTACAGAATACTTCCGCAAGCTCGTGGAGTCCATGCCCCGTCGTATTTCTGCAGTTCCGTGCTCCCGGGGGAGGCCTACCAAGTATTAGACTGGTGTACCAGTTTTTCTGGCAAGTCAGTGTATTTTTGTAATGCTTTAATCTTTTGGGTTAGGTAATATTAACCTGTGGTTACAGGAAGGTAATGCAATCAGAATCTATATTGGTGCCAACTTACCTCCCATGTTATTGCTGTCGTCTTCAAGGTCATGGCCGCAGTCATAGCGAGTCTTCTTTTTAGGGTCAGACAGCACGGTGAAGGCCTCGCCCACCTCTTTAAACTTTTTCTCCTCTTCCTTCTGAACTTCTGATGTGGCAGCACTGTGTCGATCTTACCGGTAAATAGGAAAAATATATATTTTTTTATACAAGTAGAACTTTTTACTTCGATCATTGCTTTGCGGCTTGTAATTTCCAGGGACACAAAAGTGGAAATAGCCACCGGTATTTGATTCCATGTAAAGTCTCCAAACATTGTCCCCTTGAGCAAGGCAACTCAACCCCACTACAACTGCTCTCCATCCTGGAAAGGGCCTATGGGCCTCATTGTGTGTCTATATCTGGGGGTGTTGGGAAAAGCAAGAAGATGGATGGTTCTATTCTATTGTTGGGTTAAATAAACATGGACGTTGGAAAAAACAAGTATCACTGAAACCATGTTGAGTTGGACCTACTTTTTTAGACCGGGAATACCTTCAATGTAAGTGGTGTTGTCTGTGTGTTTACCTGGGTGATGCATAAGGGCTCGTTTCCGATAGGCCTTCTTAATCTCATCTTCTGTGGCATTCTTTCCCACCCCTAGCACTTTGTAGTAATCTTTTCGCTTGCTCTTCTTGAGTTCCAACTGAGCAGTCTTCAAGAGATGTTTGTGTTCTTGTGAGAGGGGAAAGGAAAGCAAGAGTTGGAGAAAGAATGACAGAAACGAGGTGTAAAGAAAACAAATTCACCCTAATGAACAAATGCAGAAATTAATTACAAAGAATAAACCAACAATAAGTGAAAGATAATAAGTACTTTTCAAAAATTACATTCTCTCTGGTGACTTAAGTAAACACTGGTTACTGTATCTGCTCACCTTTTGTTTTCTCTGTCTGGTAGACCTTTTCATAGTCCCGCACAGCTTCTTCATACTGCTCAATATCCATATAGCTATAAAAAGCATAGGTAGCATTTGTCTCAATTTCAAATGTAGCAGTCAAGAGGCAATGAGCCTCAGCGGATCACTGGTCACTCATTACGGTACTTTTTCATAGCTCACCACTGGGCTCGTCTTAAATAGGCCTTGATATATGTGTTGTCAAGCTTTATTGCACCGGTGCAGTCTTCTATAGCTTGATCAGGTTTCTTCAGCTGAAGGAGAGGAAGGACAGATGACATGCTTATCAAACAAAAAACTAAACTTCCAGACTCTAGCTTGGATTGCAGACAAATCTTAGAGGATGACATGCTGCTCATTTGAGAAAATTAGCAGAACGTCAGCCCAGTTTCATTTTGTGCAAATTTTTTTGCCTGGATACTGCACATTCCTTATTCATCTACATTTCAGTAGTTTAATAGACACTTTAATCCAGTGTGTGCTTGCAGTGTCATAATTTTACAGGCCCAAATGGGAGTTGAACACACTAAAACTGAGCTCTCTCAGCCCTGTTCTTCATGTTTATGCATTGAAGAAATGGGGAGAACAGAGCACAGTGAGATCTGTTCTAATTCTGCAACACATTTTCAAGTACAAAAAGCATTATGCATTCACAACTTCAAGTTATTCTTTGCATCTGCTAAATGACAAATTACTTTGTTCTAGAGAAGGCCTCTCCAACCCTGTTCCCTGAGACCTAGCATTTGTCCTGTAGGTTTTAGCTCCAAACCTAATATAACCTGATTTTAAAAATTGTCTGGATGATAAACTGAATCACAGTTAGGGTTCCATTCAATATTGAAAACATTTAGGAAGGTTATTTTTCTAGGAACAGGTTGGACAGTCTGTTTTAGAGAATTCAAATTCTCACCTTAGCCCCTACGGTGCCCCTATTGCAGTAAAGCTTGGCATTGGTTTTGATGTTGTTGGGGTCTATCATCAGAGCCTCCGAGTAGAGCCTGTAGGCTGCCTCAAAGTTGTTGTCCTTGAACGCTTGGTTGCCCTCCTCCTTCTTAGCTTTCAAAGCTTTGGCATTCTGATTTGAATTGGAGTAAGACATATATTAACTAAGGATGTGTATCTTTCCCATTCACAACAATTTGATACATATCTAGACATAGAATGAAACATCGTAATTTTAACATTTTTTTAATCCTAAACTAATCTGTTGCTAATACAACTCATGAGCAGGGCCTCAGAGGGATGTCTAAGCCTTTCTCTGTATTTGCGTGTGTATATTGTCTAAAGTGTATAGTATATGCTGGTGTCGAAGCTGGGCCATATAAGGGAGACTGGGCATCCATTACCCCACTATTTTTTTAGTGGGGCAATGTCGGCCACGTTTCTTTTGTCACTCACCACTTACTAGTTTGTCAAAATACTATTTGGCATTTTCGAATGGTAGAAATGTTTTTTTTTTTTTTTAAACATTTCAGTTTGAGATGAATAGTGAGATTTTTGGGGAATGGTTGTGAAAGTAGCACTTTTGAGTAAAAACAGGTCCCATTGTGTACTAAATTGTGAAATATGTCATGTACACTACCGTTCAAAAACACCCCATTTTCCCAGTTTTTATTGAAATGTAAGCAGCTTAAGCCCAGTGAATAACTTGAAATGGTACAAAGGTAAACGGTAAACTGCCAAAGGTTAAAAAACAAGAAACCAGGCAAGCCTAGTTCAGCCGGACCGCAATAGAAAGTATTGCCCTCTTGAAATTCGAACTCGGGTCGCCCACGTGAAAGGCTGTGTCGCTAACCACTACACCACAGAGCTCTACGTTCAACACGTGTCAGTATAGCCTCTATCCTGAACAAATCCTCGTTTGCCATTGGCCGTTTTAACAGCTTATTAGCCAGTAATCGGCTTTACCAGTATCTACTAACTTACTGGAATAGTCATAGGAATTGAGCAACAGCTAGCTAGTCTGCCAAAGCTATTTCATTTCAGGGCATAAGAACATATTTTTTTCTTTCATGGCATAACATCGTACTTTTTTCTTTCATTCGTGAATGACATTGATACAATAACTATCAAGAAAGGTGATGATAAACTTTTTCATCAAGTGAAACGACGAGAGAATCGTGGAAATAAAATAAATGTCGTTGTTCACAATAGATTTGAACTTGAGCCTTCCACGTGAGAGGCACTGTCTTTAACCATAACGCCACGGCATTATGCATTTCACCAGTCGCTAAACACTATTGAGCATTGTGTTAAACTGACTAATGTTTCTTATTAAGTTTACCTCCACCAGAAATAGCGTCTATGAGCTGTTAGCTTTTGCCACTGGCCGTTGGAACAGCTTATTAGCCAGTAATAGGCTAACTGGTATCTACTAACTTCTTAGGAATAATCATAAGAATTGAGCAATTGCTAGTGAGACTGAAGATGAACTTTTCCATGCCAGAAACAGTCGCAATATAACCGTATACAATTTCAGGTTTGAGTTTTAGCCAGCCAAGTTTTCGTCAATACAGAATAATTCACAATGCGTACTTCGCTTCGCCTGCGAGGAGATACGAACTCGGGACCTATAGTTCACAAGTCCGCTTCTCTAACTCCTACGCTATTTAACAAGGGGTAGTCAGTCACTCAGTCAGTCACTCAGTAAGAGACATTCGCTCTTCTTAGCTGGCTCTGCTTACGCGGTCCGGCTAAAAGTTTATGACACCAAAAAAAAAAAAAATTTCAAAAAAAATAATTAACATTTCAGAGGTATACAAAAATGCCTTTGTCAGGGAACAAGTAATGGGTTAACAACTTACAGCTGTTCTCGAGCAATGGAAGTAAATTAAGCCTTGAAAGTTGATGCTAACAATTCCAACAGGTGTACCAACTTTTGTTGATTACTAATAAACCCTCTGTCTATATAAAAGCAGTGTTGGAACAGACTGTTACTACATCCTCTTAAGCATTGGACAGTATTGTAGTGCAGGAAGTAGTATACTGATAAAGGCAATTAACCAAGTGAGACAGACAGACCATAATAACCCTGTAGGTCTTTCCTTAAGAGAAATTGCAAAGAAAGCCAAGGTGTCAATGTGTACAGTTTCCTACACCAGTGTATCCCAACCGGGATACCCCTAGGTAAGTCCCCAGGAGGTATGTGGCAAGATATTTATTTTAAAGTACAAACACACTTTATTGTATGAATTAGTACAAAAGTATGTTCAACTTACAGAATTTTTATAGCGAGGTGCATTTTTTGTGGGTGTTTTTCTTTTCACTTTCGTGCATATTACTGTTTCCCTTTCCTCTGCCTGCACTTTGCCCATCTAGCGCCAAACATGTGTCATCTGCTACAGTGCGCTAGGCCGGAGCGGCTTAAGGAACAGGCTAGCTGTAAGTTAAAATTAGCGATGAATCGATGGTTGAAACACTGTTCCAAGCAGCAGCAGCGCCAGCTCAAGTGGACCAGTGGAAAAAAAGAAGAAAGTTCTCACTGCACTTAACGTTGGTACCCAGGCAGCCCGCTAATGGTACCCAAATGGCGCTAATAACCCCTCACTGAATGCATGACGTCAATGGATAAATGCACGATTCTCCCAGATGAATGATAGAGCCTTGGTTGAATTTGAATGAATTTTCAAATGAAATAAGATTTCCATGACCATGCACCAATTTAATTAGGCTATTATTGAAACATAATACAAACGATATAGGCTACTTGACAAATCAACATGTGTATCACAGGTTACCCTTTTTCAATAGGAGATTCAGCTTCTTGTGTAGGCTAATTCATCAAATGTAAATCTAAATATTTTAAGAAACAAAATACCATTCTTTACCAATAGCCAACTACTAATTCAACAAAAGATATTACACGTTAATATTTATCTTAGGAGAGAAAGAAAAACAAAATTGCATACACATCCCATCATCTCTCTTTGAAATTTCTCTGCTTATTTTACTGAAGATTACAAATGTATTACACTAAATAATTATTCACAAAACAAAATACCAACGATCACCAATTATCAATTCAGCGAATGTATTACACGTTATGGTTTTTCATCAATACAATCGACAAATTACTTTTTTCGATATTTTCATGTAGGCTACTGTAAATCATTCTTTGAACTTGTGCATGTTGTTTACTTTCCTTTCAGTTGTTACATGTATGTCTACCTCGGGAACCTCATTGCTGCTATCCCTGCATTTCAGTTGCACATACCACCTTCAATTTGCACATTTATACATCCCACTTATAACATACATTGTTCTTAATTGTTTCACTTGTAAATTTTTTGCACTCCTCTATTCGCAATTCTGGTTAGATGCTAACTGTATTTTGTTATACTGTACTTGTTCAATGACAATAAAGTTGAATCTAATCTAATGAATAGCAATGACGTCAATGGAGGAATGGGCGATAACCCCCTGATCAACCCAGACACACCTATGCATGTGACTGAAATGTAATGATGAAGAATGATGCTGAGGGTAGAAATTGTATATAATCTGAACTTGGTGACAAGTCAGACACAATTTACAGCGTTTAGTTCACAATGGCAAGCAGAACCCGAAGATTCAACGCCCTAACAGCATTACAGATGCTGCAAAATTTTGATGAGATGGAGTCAGATAGAAATAGATCCCGAAATTGACGTCTCGGATGTCGGGTCTTCATCTGATTCTGATAATGAGCCGGAAGTCCGGGGCTATGTGATGAAGAACAGATGCGCGTAATGGTGGAGAGTCCGGGGTGTTCCGTGAATGTCGTGCTAGCAGCGCGAAGAATGGACAGTGGTGGCTAATAAGCTGGCAACAGGGAGCAATGTGGTTGAGCTTCCCCGGAGGGAGACGTGATCACAGGAGGCACCATAACAGTGTAGGCTACTGTAAAACATCCTTTTACTGTGCCTATGTATGGCTATTCATGCGGATATCCTTTGATTGTCGCAAACTGGTCGATAATGTCTGTTATTTTACCTTGTATATCATCAAAATTAGATGAAACTAAATTCTAAAGTATTCATTTTCTAGTGTTTTTTCATATAAGACCTTCAATACAAACACATTCTTGTATTTTTTTATTCATATTTAAAGCAAACAAATTCAGTAATTCATTATTTTTTAGGTAGATGAACTGATGCTCTGGCAGGATGGAGATGCTGCGGAGGAGAATGTGTATGCTAATAGGGTCGATTCGAATGCTAATGATGAGAAACGGTGTTCGGCTCTGGCTGATACTATTTGTCTGAAAGGCTTGGCGGTTCTAGTGTTAAATGATGCAGTGAAAGTTAAACTGTATTCAGTGAATCACCGAATCACCGACTGTTTGAAAGGCTGTGTCATGACAGCGGGACTGAGCACGACCAGCGGCTGTTACACACTGATATCCGTTGGCTTTCCAGAGGAAAAATCGCTACAGAGGCTTTTCCAGCTATGCGCCAAAGTAGTTTTCTGTCTGACCATTCACACCTCCTTGTGGTTGTGTTGGAGGACACAGAGTGGGTGGCCCGGCTTGCTTATCTGGCTGATGTGCTCAGCAAACTGAACGAACTAAACATAACTCTGCAAGGTAAAGACACAAACATTCTAAGCATGTATGATAAATTGTGTGGATTCAAGAAAAAGATAAAACTGTGGCAAAGCAAATGTAAAGATGGGGATGTAAGTGGTTTCCAGCAGCTTGACACCTGCCTTTCTACTTGTAATGTTGACCAAGCAGCTATAGTGCAAATAGTAAGCTTACATTTATCCCAACTCAACAGTGAGTTCAACTTATACTTCCCTAAGATTGAAAACAAGTCTGCCAAACTTGACTGGGTGCGTAATCCCTTCATTGACATTCCCAACAAAAACATTCCGACCAGACTGCAAAAAAATCTTCTGGATTTGTCCTCAGACCGTGGCCTAAAGATCATGTACTCTGAGAAAACACTGTCACAGTTCTGGTGTGATGTGGAGAAGGAGTATCCTGATTTAGGGAAACATGCACTTAATGAACTCCTGCCCTTTGGATCTAAATACCAGTTTGAAGTGACATTCTCATCCATGGCCATAATAAAGACCAAGCACAGGAACAGACTGGAGTTGGAAAAAAGCCTGATTACAGCTGTAACCACACTGCCTCCAAGACTGAATAAGCATATGAGCGAGAAACAGGGTCAAGTTTCCCATTGATAAATGAGTCCTAATGTACTAAACACAACAAGCCTAGTTTTTGTATATTTCTTTTACTAGATATTTAAAAAATTGTGACAAACATAATATTAACATTAAACCTCATTCAAATGTGCACTAAGTCTAGCAATCACGCCGGTCATACTTATTAGGAGGTACTTTAGGGAGGTAAAATTGTTTAAGGGGTACAGTACTCAAAAAAGTTTGTGAACCACTGTGACAGACCTACACCATCAAAATGCACTTGGAAACTGACAGGAAGAGGTCTGGCAGACCCAAAGCCACAACAGAATCAGAAGAAAAGTTACTGAGAATCAAAAGCTTGCGTGACAGGCAACTCACAGAAAAACATCTCTAGATCAAGCTGGTTTGGGATGAACTGGGCAGAAGGGCCAAAGCAAATCAACCTACAAGTGCAACACATTTGTGGGAACTTCTCAGTGTCCGAACAATATTTGATTTTCATTGTAGAAAGAATGCCACGACTGTGTTCGGCTGTTATATCTATCTGCAAAAGGTGGCTATTCCAATGAGTCAAAAAGGTATATTACATTTTGTTAAACAAAACAATTCCATGATTTATTTTTTGTTTCCAATTGTTCATTTGTTCTATGCTTTAGTTTCAGAGTACATTAATACATTGAACTGTGTGAATTTCTAAAAAATGTAGTTCAGGGTTCGTACAGAGTGGCAAGTAAAATTCAAGGACTTTTTTAAGCACACATTTATATTTTTAAGGACAACGATCAATTGCTCAATTGCTTTGTATCATGTAGTTGTTTCTAGTTTTTGTTACCACCAAATGGAATTATTTCGCTACATAGTGACATTTATTTCTAATTTTCGCAGGTTTGGCCTTTACAATTATTTTTGTGTAAGGTAATTAACTTCAATTTAATTATAATTCAGTATTTTGGGGATGTGTGTCATGTGTTCACACCAGTCCATCAAGTTCAGTCTTTGTTCAATTGATCTTCAGAAGCTGTTGAACTTGATAATGCATTCTCTGGACTTTGAGGAAGTCTGCCTCTGCGGCTACCTTTTCCATTTCTCTTTGCAAGAGTTCTATGTCCTTTACCAGTCCTCTTTTTTCTTTCAGGTCTACTTTATCTCCTCCTTTTCTTTTCTCTGCCCTCCTTTGGACCTGCTGTGCATCAAGGTAGTCTTGATATCTCTGCCTGGCTCACTTGCAGGAGGATATCATTGGTGGCGTTACGCTGACTTTTGTTAATCCTCCTGCCTTCTGTAGAGCGTCATATACCAGTCTCTGTGCTGTGTAGGACTGCTCCTTTTTGTTGACAACAGTAAGAGCTGAATTCACTGAAAAACCTATTTTTACCAAAACCTGTCCATGTGAGAGCAGAACGACAATGTGTTACTTGCAACAGGTCTCTGTAGTTCCCCTTAAGCATAAAATGCTCTATACAGAATGTGTCCAGAGCAGTCTTCTCTGGAACATACTCACTGAAGACAAAATGATATCTCAACACCTCCTGCTGTAGGAAGCACTCAAACTGCCTTTGAGCACTGTCACAAGTGTGACTCAGGAAAACGCTTCAGGTCAACTAAGTTTGTAAGATGATGTTTGAATTTCCGCTAGGAAGCTTCTGGGTTCTTTGCCATCTGTTGGGGATTGAGACAAGCCTTTCTCACAAAACTGGACTTGATTGGAGTTTTCAGCATTAACCTCCACAACAACTGAAGGAGGCACTTCCTTGTGTCACTTTGAAACTTGAAAATCCTCCTCTCACTCACTTGTTTAGCCACCAATTTTAGCATCTTGCATGTTGAAAACGCAACATCAACTTTGGAGGGGCTCACAGCGTCCTCTTCAATCACAGTGTACTGTGAGAGTTTTACGGGGTCTGTAAGTCTGTCAGTCACCTCTTTTTTAGGACTCTGCTCATGACACTGGCCAATAGGTCTGCCCAATCTTCTGTTAAGAATGGGACCATGGGACTGTCAGTTTGATATTTCTGAAGATACCCTTCCACGTGCTTAGTCACAAATATAAAAAAGTTTAGTTTAACAGGAAGAAGTTTGTCTTCAATCGCTTCCTTCACGGTTTTGAATGTAATGCATGTTGGTGTTCTGAAATGTTTGTCCATTTCTACTGTATTTACAAAGGTTATAAGGTTTGGCAAAACCTCTAGGGCTTGGCTGGCTACATCTACGTTTTGTACCCAACGATGGCCACAAAATTTCTTTGGGAAAAGTGAACAACTTGTAATTGTCATAAAATCCTGAGTAAGTCTATAAAAGGCATTTAAAGTGCCCTCTACATCCCAGTCTATAAAGTAAAACGCATTTCAAATGCATTGTGCAAGGAACATGTTCCAATGTCAATTAGCTTTTTGTCAGTGGCTTCTGCAATGACATGAGATATAAATTCCCTGTAAAACTTGTGGTTCAACATTTGGTCCAATCCATCCAGTGAAATTTGGACGAGGTTAGACATGTTAAGTTTGTCTGTCAACTCTGTGAAGTGAAAAAGACAGTCCTCAGCTGTCCCATGTCCCATAAAAGATGAGTCCAAATAGTGTGTGGTCACCTTGTGGGTTGTAGGGTTTAAAAACCTAACATAGACATCCAATTGTGTAAGCTGAAGTGTTTTATTCAGCGATTCATCAAAAAGCAGCACATACCCATTGTTCTTCTGCAACTTGTCTAGGAGGCGGTGCTTAAAGTAAGGTGCAAAACCATGATTAATCATGTCTTCTCCCCACAGACATGATTTGGCAATAGCACTGTCAGGAAACATCAACAGGAAAAGTGTGTTGTTGTCCTCTGCACTTTTGCAGGAGTAGTGGGAGATAACACTTTTCATTGTCCACAGGATCTCTACACGCCATGAATCGTTGTTCGGGACCCATGAAAAGCGGTTTGTACAGGACGCAGGTTGAGGATTGATCTGCAAGCAAGAAGAAAAAATATTACCAGTGTCTCCTTTCTGAAAATATACCCACAACACCCCAAATATTCAGTTCATGTTAGGATGTATTTGTAACAAACTATTTATTTTCAATAAAATGTACAGTATGTCCTACAAATCACATTTTCATCTTCAACTGTTAAAAGATTGGCTACTTATTGCATGTGTATTTTAATATAAAACTTTCAAACCACAAGCTTACATTCTTTGGGTAGAAGGTGCAGCAGAAGAAAATATTCTTTGTAAATTAGCAGATACTGATAGGCAGATACGATGGAAAAGAAATATCCCGTGATCATGTTGACAAATCATGATCATGTTGAAAAAACATCAACAGACAGCTGCTGTAACTAACTAGCAAACTGTTAGCCAGCATCCTCAATGAAATATTAGCATATTAGGTAACTTTTTGGAGCCAATTCCAGACTCATTACCCTAGCTAAATCAATTGCCTAAAAGCAGAGAGATACAGTGATATAAAGCAAATAATTCTGCCTCAGTTATAATTATTGCGAAAACTAGCTACCTAGATAATTAGCTTAACATTAGCTGGTGAAACCTTTGCTTGCAAACATTGGCTAGCACTTTTCATCACTCAAATGTAGCATTCTCTAACTGCCAAAAGCAAATTCTTGTTTGAAATGTTGTTTACCTGTTGATCTGTTTTTGTTGCTGGTTGTGCAGTTTGGGAGGATGTTACTGAGAAAAAGTCAATAATGTAGAATTGGCATCATCCTGCAGCTTTGTGTTTCTCTCCTTTCATGTGGCTCTTCAAGGCTGATTCACCCATGCTTGCAATGTCAAAGTCTTTGGCACATTTTATGCATCTTGCATGATGTGGGTTGGTAAGGTCTGGTAAAACCCATTTATATGCCTTAATATCTTGCCAGAGAGGATTACATTTGCATTTACCAGGCATTTTAATTACACACAGAATATACAAGGCGCCGCCAAGTTCTACAAACACATCACAGCATCACAGCTATCTCAACTTGCAACCAGACAGTGAAACAGCACTGAGCGGTAAAAAAAGAAAAAGTAGCCTACTGTATATTTTTTTAGAACATAATTTATAATAGATTTGGAATTAGAATCATTTGATGTACTTCTCTTATTTTAATTCAAGTACTTTTCAAGTGCCAACTTGAGAAAATGTCTGATTTTCAAGTTATTCCATTACATAATTTTCAGAGTGCCAATTTCAAGCACTTTAAGCACCTCAAGCACCTTGTACGAACCCTGGTAGTTGTTCTAAAACATTTGACCGGTAGTGTATGTGCCCCTTGCTATCAAAACCTTTTTGACATATTCATGGCTAAGGTATGATAGTGACTCTACTATAGATTTTGCACATATAAAAAAAGATATATCTAGCCCAAAATGGGGAAAAAAAGGCATCCTTCACCAAAGTCCCAGACTGCAACTTAAGGTGAGGTCCTGCGAATCAATGCACAGGAATCTTAAATAGTTGAACAAGCCTATCCAGTGAAATAACTCACATTTTTACATAAACATTATTAAAAAAAAGCACAGGTTCAAGTTAAGTTGCACTCACTCTGCAAGCTAGTCGAGCCTTCTCGTGGTCTGGGGCCATGCGCAGTGCCTGGACAAAGAACTGCACAGCTTTGTCGATGCAATCCTCGTAGTACAGACACAGGCCACGCACATATAGAGCGTCTCCGTTAGTTGAGTCCATTCGTAATATATCACTGGGAGAGATTTTTTTTTAAAATTCTAAACCTAAAATGAAGTTCAAGTTCATAACACATTATAGCTGAAGAAAAATGTAATAACATCTACATAAAATCTCTCCTATATTAATATGTAGTCAGTTGCAGGCACTCTTTCCCAAAGCAGCTAACAGATAATGGGTCCAATGTAATTTGAGACAACCACTTAAGTCGTAGTAAGGACATTTCCTCCTCTCTAAAAGTCAGTTCAGTCACAAAAAGTTAAGTCATTAAAGCAAAGAAGTATGTTAGTGCAACTTTATTTTGGATTATTTCATGAGGGACACTATGGAGGACCAAACCTGCAAAATTAGGAATAAATAAGTAAATGTATCAATAAATATATTTATACATAAAAATATAATAAATGTATTATCAATATTATTTCCCTATTTAATTCCTTGGTCATTCATTTCTGTATTTATTTTTATATTCATTTGCATAATCTTATATTTCTGTATATGTTTATTTCTGTATATATTTCCATATTCTTTTATTTCTGTATTTATTTGTTTCTGTATTTCCTTGTCCTTAAGCTAATGGGGGCGGGACTAACAGTCAGACGTAGCAATCAAGCCCAGAGCAGCAGATACAATCAGACTGTGAAGATCGTGAGTGCTGTTTTAGATCTTTGGCGCGTCTCCTGTTGCCAATCACTATTCCTAAATTAAGCACATGCATCAGTGGGCATAGATGACATTATGGTATCGAAAAATCGAGAGGAGATTTCGGAGTGAATAGGCTACGAGAACGGCGCATCTTTGCGGGTCTGTCCCCGGAGTCCTTGCATTGAAATGGGTTAATCTCAGTGTCAGTGAATAGGACCAGACTCATAATTTAAGCAATTGTATTTTTTTTTATCCTAATTCACTTCCCAAAAACCCCTCATGGTTTTTCTATAGGCTAACTGGCATACATTTGCACTGGTCAAAGTAGTATCAACCATCCATCACACAACCTTGGGGATGGTCTTATTCTAAAGGGGAGACCTAAAAGAGTGTTCCATGATTTCAATGGTCACATTTGGATGTTCCAGCAAATATAGATCTACATATTCGGGGTTTGCCTTAACTTCATGCCTGTCTCACGGCTCAGTGATTTAACCTTGTGTTTTCCTGCAGTTTGGCTGAGGTCTCTTCATAGTTTTGTTTTGAACTGTCATGCCTTCTAATTAAGCTGTTAGACACTAGCTCAGCACCAAAATTAAAAACTAGTTATTTTTAATGTCAAGTCAAACAGCAGCATCCTACCAAGCTCTCTTATCATTTTTGCAGTCTGCAATGTAAAACAAAAGTTACTGCTCAAGCGTTCTTCCTCGCAACTACCGGTAAACACTGTCTTGTGTACAGTAGGCCACTCTTGAGTCAGTCCGTGTGGTATTATAGCCAGCAGTTAATAATGCAATTATACCTTTTAGTCGGGATGGAGGGGTTATGTAAGTTGTTTTAAATGTGTTGGTGTTGAGTTGTTAAGTGTATACACTTAAATCTAACAGAATATTGAACAGTTATGTCATCTTTTACACTGCAGGGTGATAATTCTATACTTACACTTTTTCACCGTTTTTCACAACAGGCTTTGTGACCATTTTGTGGATTTAGTTTACTATTGATTTGCCACTTCACGTTCAAAGCTTGTCAATTTAAAAGAATATTGACGCCGTCAATTCAATAGATTTTTCTATTCACTGCAGGGTTTAAGTTAGTCGGCAAATGCCGACTTTTCGCCGGTATCAGGTGTAGTTGTCCGGCAGAAAAAAAAATCAACGGCTAAAATGTCTGGTGGGAAATATGCCAAATGAATAGATAAATAGATTAATAGCATATTAAATGGCCTAATAGTGTGACCTATATAATCTGTGGTCAAGAAAACAGTGAGCCACCACTCGTTCTTACAGTAAGACATTAAGCTACTGAGTGTTTGGTTATGTGACTAAGCGTGGCAGCAGATGCAGAAGCCGCACACTCCTGCAGTAGCTCCAGCATATGACTCAGAAATGTCGGAGGCGAAGCAAACATCCCTGGGCCAGTTTGAGAATAATGTTGCAAAATTGGGCTACATTATGGTGCATTGCAAAACAATTCTAAACTAGATCTAAACATAGCCTACTATGTTTAGAAGCAAATGATAAATCTGTAAATGATCTGCGCCTATAACTGTAAATGATCTGCGCCTATAAATGCTCTGACA
Organism: Esox masquinongy; assembly: GCA_016801175.1. Classification (NCBI taxonomy): domain Eukaryota; kingdom Metazoa; phylum Chordata; class Actinopteri; order Esociformes; family Esocidae; genus Esox; species Esox masquinongy. Next base: position 39,796 of record JACXGI010000925.1, read on the forward strand.
TCCTATGAAAATTGACCTAATTCGCATGGTAGGCTATTTCATTGGCTTCAAAATCCCTTATTAAGATTGGAAACATGATTTTGGAATCAAAATATTGACCGAAAAGATTGTTGTCTATAAATATAATTGCAATTTGGCTCAAATTATTTCAATCAGGCAATTACGTCATAATTGCGACAGCCCTAGGTGTAGCCTATATGCTCAGTTCACAAAGATTGTGAAGAGTTAATTCTGCTGACTAATTTAAATAAAAAACATTTATGGGATCATAGAGTTTGTGTTTTATTGCTGTTTAAATGTAGGCCATTATATGTCTATTTAAAACCTATAGTGAGGGAAAAAATTATTTGATCCCCTGCTGATTTTTTACCACTGACAAATAAATGATCAGTCTATAATTTTAATGGTAGGTTTATTTGAACAGTGAGAGACAGAATAACAAAACAAAAAACAGAAAAACGCATGTCGAAAATGTTAAATTGATTTTCTTTTTAATGAGTGAAATATGTATTTGATCCCCTCTCAATCAGAAAGATTTCTGGCTCCCAGGTGTCTTTTATACAGGTAACGAGCTGAGATTAGGAGCACACTTAAAGGGAGTGGTCCTAATCTCAGCTTGTTACCTGTATAAAAGACACCTGTCCACAGAAGCAATCAATCAATCAGATTCCAAACTCTCCACCATGGCCAAGACCAAAGAGCTGTCCAAGGATGTCAGGGACAAGATTGTAGACCTACACAAGGCTAGAATGGGCTACAAGACCATCGCCAAGCAGCTTGGTGAGAAGGTGACAACAGTTGGTGCGATTATTCGCAAATGGAAGAAACACAAAAGAACTGTCAATTTCCCTGGGTCTGGGGCTCCATGCAAGATCTCACCTCGTGGAGTTGCAATGATCATGGGAACGGTGAGGAATCAGCCCAGAACTACACGGGAGGATCTTGTCAATGATCTCAAGGCAGCTGGGACCATAGTCCCCAAGAAAACAATTGGTAACACACTACGCCATGAAGGACTGAAATCCTGCAGCGCCCGCAAGGTCCCCCTGCTCAAGAAAGCACATGTACAGGCCCGTCTGAAGTTTGGCAATGAACATCTGAATGATTCAGAGGAGAACTGGGTGAAAGTGTTGTGGTCAGATGAGACCAAAATCGAGCTCTTTGGCATCAACTCAGCTTGCCGTGTTTGGAGGAGGAGGAATGCTGCCTATGACCCCAAGAACACCATCCCCACTGTCAAACATGGAGGTGGAAACATTTGGGGGTGTTTTTCTGCTAAGGGGACAGGACAACTTGACCGGATCAAAGGGACGATGGACGGGGCCATGTACCGTCAAATCTTGGGTGAGAACCTCCTTCCCTCAGCCAGGGCATTGAAAATGGGTCGTGGATGAGTATTCCAGCATGACAATGACCCAAAACACACAGCCAAGGCAACAAAGGAGTGGCTCAAGAAGAAGCACATTAAGGTCCTGGAGTGGCCTAGCCAGTCTCCAGACCTTAACCCCATAGAAAATCTGTGGAGGGAGCTGAAGGTTCGAGTTGCCAAACGTCAGCCTCGAAACCTTAATGACTCGGAGACGATCTGCAAAGAGGAGTGGGACAAAATCCCTCCTGAGATGTGTGCAAACCTGGTGGCCAACTACAAGAAACATCTGACCTCTGTGATTGCCAACAAGGGTTTCGTCACTAAGTCCTAAGTCATGTTTTGCAGAGGGGTCAAATACTTATTTCATTCATTAAAATGCAAATCAATTCATAAGATTTTTGTGTTGTGTTATTCTGGATTTTTTTGTTGTTATTCTGTCTCTCACTGTTCAAATAAACCTACCATTAAAATTATAGACTGATCATTTCTTTGTCAGTGGAAAACATACAAAATCATCAGGGGATCAAATACTTTTTCCCTCACTGTATGTCCAGTAGCTGCTCTATATGGCCGGAAATCTCAAATTTTAACAGCGATATTGGCCGTCAAAAAAGTATTGCATAATCCGCTGATAATAAATAACCACACTCGGCTTAACCAACTTTTAAAAGCGATTTCAAATGTTTTTTACGTAGGCCTAGTCTATACCTCCGTGGCTTAGATATGTTAGATTACATTCAGCTTGACGTTTAAACTGATAGCTAAATTATTTAGTTTGATGTCGAAAGTAATAGAATAATTAGTGCAAAATCTCTGCCTTCCAATATTGTAGTTGGCAATGTCATCTCAGCCTAAGACGAGATAAGCCTAATGAAAAGGTATTATGTTTGCAAGGGCAAACAGATAGCTATCTAGTTTAAAAGTATCACCCACACTTCGCACTGAGATTTATAACTGGATGTCTTATCGTGTACAGAAAAAGGTGAAGGTGTTCCTCTATAAACTGTCAGAGTCACATGTATTATTAAAAACTTAACTGAATGGAATCTTGTTCTTGAGATAAATGCAGAATGCGTCTTATACTAGACTGATGCATAGATATTACATAGTACATATAATTTAATTATTAAATAACAACAATCCCAGAGAGCAATGAGCACTGATAAAAGTACTAATTTGACCAGTGCAAATGTATGCCAGTTAGCCTATAGAAAAAACGCAAGGGGTTTTTGGAAAGTGAATAGGCTACAAAACGGCGCTTCTTTGCGGGTCTCTCGCGGGGATTCTGATGGGGGTAACGAGCTGATTTCAACACAGTGCATAGGTCCAAACCAAGAGGAGATTTGGGAAAATACGATAGCTTAAATTATGAGTCTGGTCCTATGCACTGGCACTGAAATTAACCCATTTCAATGCAAGGACTCCTGGGACAGACCCGCAATGATTCTCGCAGCCTATTCACTTGGCGAAAACGACATTGTGTTTTTCCCGAAAACTCCTCTCAGTTTTTCGAAACCTTATTAATGTTACCTATGCACAAACGATGCATGTGCTTAAACAAGGAATAGTGACTGGCAACATGGGGACGCGCCAAGGATCTAAAACAGCACGCACCGTCTTCACAGTCTGATTCTATCTGCTGCTCTGGGCTTGATTGCTATGTCTGACTGTTAGTCCCACCACCTCATTAGCTTAAGGACAAGGAAATACAGAAATAAATAAATACTAGAAATAAAAGGATACAGAAATAAATACGGAAATAAATACAGAAATTATAGAAATAAATATATACAGAAAAATAAGATTATGGAAATGAATATAAAATAAATAAAAACAAACGAATGATCAAGGAATTAAATAAATAGGGAAATAATATTGATTAATACATTTATTATTATATTTTAATGTATAAATATATTTATTGATACATTTATTAATTTGGCAGGTTAGGTCCTCCATAGGACACAGAAGTGCTGTGAAAAGAATGGTTGGATTATAATCAATCCCTTTCCCTCAACCTCCTCCTTTTCTCTTTTAAAGAGATTGTTCCTTACCTGGCCACAGACTGGGCTTCCGGGTAGCGGCCCAACAGGGCCAAACACTCAGCCTTAAGGATTTTAAAGCGATGACAAGCTGACGCCAATCCCAGGGCCCGGTCCATACAGTACACCACCTGCAGCAGACAATACATCAGCTTACCATCTCACAACAGGGCTGACTGTTAATACATTTCTGTATGTGTGTGTGAGCGGGGGGTCGTGTAGAATGTGTAACACGCCTTCCTGAAATCCTTCTTATCGAAGCCAAATTCAGCCATTCTTTCGAACTCCAGTACGGCTGCTGCATTTTTGTGCTGCAAGGCACAAAGAAGAAACAAAGCACATGAAAATCGTTGACGGACATAGACACACAAGACTATGACAAATGTAGGCAGCAGAAAATGTGCATAGCACACGCAGGCACGACTCACTTGCTCTCATTGGTATAACATACATACAGTATAGAGCTGGGCATTTCAAAAAGATATGGAAAAGATGGTTCATACAACAACCACAAGGTAACATACTTAAAACAAGAAAACAAATTTAAAAAAACATTTCTGAACCCAATAGGTTTTTCTAGGCCCTATGGACTTGAAAGCTTCTGCGAGTGTGTGGATCACGTTGTGGGCAGGTATTCCTTGTCTTTTCAAGTGGCTAGGAACAGGTTGTACTCAGCCTCCCTTGATTTCTCTTACATACCTGCTGCTGAACCTCCCCCTTCACATTTCATTTTTTACTCATCATTTGATTGTGATGATGTAGCCTACATCTCTGCCACAGTCATGAACAGCAGAAATAAAACAAAGCAGCTATTGGAATGAACAAGAAAAAATAATGGATAAACATTTAGTAGGATGAATGCAGCTGCAACTTCAGAAATACACAGCTGAAAAAAAATTAAGGAAACACTTAAAACACACATCGGGTCTCGATAAACGAAATATATTAAAGATCAAAATGTTTACTGTACATTGTGTAATTCGTTGAGAACAAAATGACGTAACAACAGTCAATGGAAACCAAAATCACCAACCGATTGAGGACAGGATTCAAACTCAAACTGAAAATCAAAGTAAACAATTGAAATCCTAAACTGTTCCAACTTGTCTGAATTTCATAACGGCAGCTCAATGTGACTCAGTAGTGTGTATGGCCCCCACATGCCTGTATGCACTCCCAACAAAGTCTGGGCATGCTCCTGATGAGACGGTGGATGGTGTGCAGGGGGATCTCCTCCCAGACCTGGATCAGGGCATAAGTGAGCTCCTGGACAGTCTGTGAAGCTACTTGGCGGCATCGGATGCACTGAGACATAACGTCCCAGAGGTTCTTAATTGGATTCAGGTCTGGGGAACGTGAGGGCCAGTCAATGGCATCAATGCCTTCATCATCCAGGAACTGCCTACACACTCTGGCCACATGAGGCCAGGCATTGTCCTGCACCAGCAGGAACTCGGGGCCCACTCCACTAGCGTAAGGTCTGAAGATGGGTCTGAGGATTTCATCCTAGTACCTAATAGGAGTCAGGGTACTGTTGGCTAGCACGTAGAGGTCTGTGCAACCCTCCAAGAATACGCCCCCCGGGCCATCACTGACCCACCGCCAAACCAGTCATGCTGGATGATGTTGCAGGCAGCACAACGTTCACCACGGCGTCTCCAGACGCTTTCAAGTCTGTCACATGTGCTTAGTGTGAACCTGCTCTCATCTGTAAAAAGAATGGAGCACTAGTGGCGGACCCGCAAATTCTGGTGTTCTTTGGCGAATGCCAATCAAACTGCACAGTGCTGGGCTGTGAGCACAGGTCCCACTAGAGGACATTGGGCCCTAATGCCACCCTCATGGAGTCTGTTTCTGACAGTTTGGTCAAAAACATGCACACCAGTAGCACGCTGGATGTAATTTTGTAGTGCTCTGGCAGTGCTGTTCCTGCTCGCACAAAGGAGTAGATACCGGTCCTGCTGCTGGGTTGATGCCCTTCTCCTTGTGTAATGGCCCGTCTCCTTGTAACTCCTCCATGCTCTTGAGACTGTACTGGGGGACACAGCAAACCTTCTTGCAACAGTACATATGGATGTGCCATCCTGAAGGAGCTGGACTACCTGTGAAACCTGAATGGGCTGCAGGTACCACCTCACGCAACCAGTAGTGACAAGGACACTAGCAAAACGCAAAACTAGAGAAGAATCAGTCAGGAAGGATAAGGAGAGAGCAATTGTCTGTGGCCACCACCTGCAAAACCATTCCTTTTTGGGGGTTATCTTGCTGTTGCCTCTCCAGTGCACCTGTTGTCACATTCATTTGCACCAAAACAAGTGACACTGATTCACAATCGCTTATGCTTCCTAACTGGACAGATTGATAACCCTGAAGTTTAATTGACTGGGTGTTATACTGTGATTATTACGTGTTCCCTTAATTTTTTTGAGCAGCGTATATTGTAAAGGGGGAAAAATGCAGTATACAAACAATGGGACAAAACTGAGTTTAGTTTTAACTCCACATAGATCTATATTTGTAACTGTGTAACCTTATGGATACACTGCAATATTGTAGCCTGAGTTGCCAAAAAAGAACAACACTTTGACCAATTGGCTGCACCCTGCTTTACCAAAATGTACAATGATTGCGCAGCAGGCTACCACACAATTTTGATGCTTTATTTGCAATAGTTCCACTTCTAGGTAGCCTCTCAGTGCCTGAAGGTAACCAGAGTTTCCCATTGGGCAAGTATGTTTTAGATGGCTCAATCTACCTCCTAAGAAAAATATTCCCAAGTGAAAAATAATATTAAATTGTTACTACAACTGCCTGTCTGCATCTTATTTTTGTAATAGAATGCCATTACAGTTTACAACAAGTTAAATTTGTAAACTACAGGGAAGAAGCAACAGTAGACATTTATATAGGGAATGTTTGATCAAGGAGCTGCAGGATTTTTATTTTTGCTGCTCAACATTATGCAAAGATGTACAATATTCCAATCAAAGTAAGGAGCAACGTGAAGCATAAAATGACAAACACATTCTTAGTGATGCACAGGCTCAGGAGGTCAGTAAAAAAGCCTGTTCGGCATCCATTCTGCATAAATTTCACTTAGCTCATCTAAGGTCTGTAGTACCCACCTCCTGCTGTGCCTGGCTGTTGCTGGGCTCCAGTTGAAGAACTTTCTGAAAGCAGCGGCTGGCTGCCATAGCATTGCCCAGCGACAGGTGACACTTGCCCTCTCGTAGATGGCCCTGTATTGCACAAGGAAAAAAACATTTTCTAGTTAAAACTGATGGTTGTAGTTGAGGTGCAGCCACACTTGTAGCTGCACAAAATAATCGAAACACCACATGGAAAATGATTGTTTCTTTGAAGTAACTAAATCAAAATTACCAATGCAGAGGCAGAGGTAATATTTGGCTGGTATCCAGTACCAGTATGTGTCAGCTATAAAAGAGGTCTGACAATTAACACTTTAATATTTTAGTTTTCAAAGCAACATGAGGAAACTAACAGTTACAAAAAGGCAAAATAGTCGGCGCCAGAATTTGAGGTGCATCGGACACAAAAACTGCTAAATTATTCAGTGTCAAGGCAAACAGTCTCAAAAATGATGAAAGCATATGCCAAACATGGAGACATTGCATGGGCAAAGAGGAACAGTGGTCGCAAGTCAAAGCTGACTGACAGGGATAGGCAGACACTCAAAAGAACAGTCGCACAACTCCCCAAAACTTAGCCTAGAAAATAAGCACACAATTCAAACTGCACCTCTGTGACCCCTCCTCAACAAAAAGTGCACATGGTGAGAATCACAAAGCTGGAATGTACGACAGGGCTGCCATTCAGAAAACAATTGTTTCCAAGGCCAATGCAAAAAGACCCCTAATGTTGTGTAAAAAGCACAAAGCCTGGACCCCTGAGCAACAAAAAACAGTTATATGGTCTATTGAGTCATCGTTCACCCAATTTCCTACATCCAGACATTTTTACATTTAGAGAAAGTCAAAGGATGCCTTCAGCCCATAATGTCTGCTGCCAACTATTAAACATGATGGGGATCCATAATGTTATGGGCAGCCATCTCTGTCCAATAATTGCTCTGCATGGTCGCATAATGGCCAGAAATAAGGCTATTTTACAAGACCAGGTGCACCCTACATTGCAAACACAGTTCCCGCATGATGTTCCAATACTGCAGAATGATAATGCCCCCATACACAATGCTAAACAAATTCTAAACTGGCTTTATGAACACCAGGATGAAATCAAACATCTTCCATGTCGCCCCCCCAAGTCACCGGATCTGAAAATCATTGAACATTTAAAGGATGTTCTACAGCACAGTGTGTGAAGCAGATTCCCACTTCCTTCGTCCTTCAAGGAACTGGAGGCTTTTCTTGGAGAATGGTACCATATCTTGGATTGAAGCCTTAACTCCATATTAATTTGTCAATATTAAAATATTGTTAGGTGTGACCGTTCATTTGAATAATAATAATTATTATTTTGTCCACCCCCTGTAGGCTGACATAAGCTAATGGTTTCAAACAATCATTGAAGTGAGCCTTGGAATTCGGTAAAGACACATGCATTTTCATTCCTGATTACACCCCCCCACCCCCCACAGAATGCCTTGGACAGAAATCCATCACAGTGACAAAAAACTATAAACACTGTGTTATGACCATATTCCATTGCGCAGCATGACACAGTAAGCAGTACCCATAACTGTGTACTCTATGGGTGAAACAGCTCATAAAACTCACAGTTCGGAACAATACGGTACAGTGGTGTCACAGTCCGGTACGGATTCGATGCATCAAAAAAAGGAATGCCTGAGAAATACGTAATTTGTATTTAGCTTATTCATTTATTATAATAGTAAAATTTAAGACTCTTAAGACTTTTTTAATACCACTTTGAAATCAATTTAAGACCAATTTCACAACACCCCATGCAAAAAATACATAAGGACACCAATTCCACTGAAGTAAGGCACATACAGACTTTAGTTGTTGATGAGCACCAAAACAAGCAGCTGTTTAAGGTGCTTCTGTATCTGCATACAACGACAGGGGAACATGACTGTAGCACTGATATGCATTGTTAGTGAAGTAGGCTACTGCGTCTCCCTCCAATGTTGTTTAATTCCCTTCAGTGTCCCCATCATGAACATTATGGTTTACTTATATCGATGCCAAAAGGGCTAGTGATCTCTGGTTCGGTCTTGTACTTTTTGTTCAACTAATAGTAATAACTATAGTCAGTGATACTAGTAACAACTAGTCTGTGATACGACTAAACAGAATAGAGAAATTACGGGAGAGAACTCCCATGCTCCCTGCGGGAAGTTTACCAGCCAATGTCTACTATGTTGCTAGCTAAATAACCTAGCTATCCACCTCATGGACAGCGGTGTTGGGAGAAAAGCAACCAGCCGTCATGTGTCTCGCTGACATCTAACAATCTGGTTCCTCTCTGTGCACGACCAGAGCTAAAATGCGTTCACAAACCACAAATTTTTTGCATCACCCATTCACACTGCTAAACAGAACTTAAATAATTTTTAAGACCTTTAAAAAGACGAAATAAGACAATTTAAGACTTTTCAATGCCTTTTATTTAGATAAATGAATCTTAAGACTTTTTAGGGACTCGTGGATACCCTGGCGAAATACGGCCACGCTTCACATTACAAGACTGAGCAAACAACCATTCGAGCTCCACAGCTGATGAGCTTGCCTATCAAGTAAGTTATCATGACAGGTTCGCCATTGCCAGCTAAAAGATATAACCAGCATTTCACTGCATTAAATAATGGACAATGCCAAACACATATCCGCAGGTTTATTTGTAACTCACCTTGACACCATTATCGCTTTCAAAGAGCAAGGACGTTTCCAACTTCGTATCACCAAAAAACACAATCTCTCTTCTAAGGTAATAATCATGGCCAGTTTGGCGCTAGCATTTTGAGTAAAGAAATTAATAAAACAAAAAAGTAGAATGACAACATACCCTTTTTCCTGTGTCTTATTAATTACAGTGTCCATGGGAATACAGTTATGAGGTTGATTACAGTCCATGGGAATACAGTTATTATTATGAGGTTGATTTTGAGATATTTTCCAAAATATTAGCCTATTGTTAAAGAAACCGCGGTCGCTACAGTAATTAAAAGGAAAGCCGTTGACGGCCGCTATGAGTTCTAAAGTTAATATTAGCTGCCTCTATCTTTTAGTAGGGAAAGTGGGCAGCAATAGTACGATGTTTAGTGGTGGGGTGGGCGCTAAGGTTCGCACCCATGGGAAAGAAAGCTAATCTCTGACAGTGGCAGTGGGCCAGCAGCCCACTCACCTGGGCCAGTCAGACACACAGCACTTGGTTATTTAGATTTTGCGATGCGTTGCATCGGCCCTAAGTGTAAAGCGGCCCACCAGGAAAACTCCCCGTGCTCCAGATGGCCAGTCCTTCACTGGTGCGGTTTATATACGGTGCGGGATTTAACGGGGAATTACGGTAAATGAGTAGTCATGTTACTCGTATTGCCACTCGAATAGGCTATCATCAATGAACAGAGACTAAATGATGTATAAGTTGTATCCACTACTCATTGGTAATCGCCGTTATAGTTTACAGGGAAACCAAAATGTTCCCAGACCGCAGACCAAATTAATACTGGGGCATCTTCTAGTTCTGGTTTGCCAATGCTTGCCATGTTGCTCCTTTGCATTTAGCGAACTGCTAATTATTACATAAGAAAATTGCTGTTACCACGGTCTCTCAGCTCCGTTCTTGCTGGAGTGAAATAACTAATGAGCGGAGCTGCAAACAGCTACGATACGAAATAACTTTTTTTTTAAAGACAACTTCATTACCGTGTGGATATTTTCCCCTAGTGTACACACAACCAAGCTAAATAATTACTAGAAGATTGCAAGTAGAGTTCTTATTGCAAATATGTCTTACTTTTTCACCGACACCCCTGTAAGTGACTCAGACAACATTAATTTTCAGAAATGATCTGGGAGCAATTAAGGTTAACTGCCTTACTTAGGGACAGAACACAATTTTCAACATTCCAGCTTGAGGATTCAGTGCAGGCCTCATGGTCTGGTGGTCTAAGCACATGTAAGCAACCCCGGACACCAAATTTTATTCCCGGTTTCAACTCCTGCCATGTTCTCTCCAGCTAGCTTGACTCTCCTGCTATATCAAACCAGTGTGAATAAACCACAAATTATTCAAATTTAAATTGCATTCAGAAAGTAGCACATTTTGCTACATTACAGCCTTATTAAAAAATGAATTCAATAGATTTTTTCCTCATCAATTCATACACACAATACACCATGATAACAAAGCCTAAACTGTTTTTGTCGGACCGCGTAAGCGGAGGCAGCCAAGAAGAATGAAGGTCTGTGAGTGAATGAGTGACTACCCCTTGCTAAATAGCGTAGTGGTTAGAGATGCGGCCTGCCTTGCAGGCAACCAGTGTTCGAGCCGTGCCGCATACAAAAGAAATTACGCATTAGGATTTGTTCAGGATAGAAAAAAGTTTGCTGGCTACAACATTCAGTAGCTACATTATACTAAGCCTAATATAAAACTGTTTACGGTTATATTGCGACTATTTCTGGTGCATTTTTGAAGTACGCATCCGTGCATGCCTTTTGGGCTAATAGCCTATAGATCACAACCACTTGCGCAGTAAAAAAGGATGGGTTTCCACGAATCTCTTGTCTTTTCATTTCACTAAATAGTTATCTTCACCTATACTGATAGTTATGGTATAAATGTCATTCACGAATGAAAGAAAAACGAACATTGTTGTGCCATTGAATGAAATAGCTTTGGCAGTGTAAAGTTCATCTTCAGTCTCAAAGGTTTCAAGGTTTATTTGTCAAATACACCGAACAACACAGCGTAATCCTGCACAATGAAATTCTTGTGACATGGCACCTGACAACTATGTAGTGAGTTAAGAAGAGTATATGAGCAAAGACAGAAAATAATGAAGCAACAATGTACATTAACACTGTACACTAGCAGCAGTTTAGAACAAAAAAGTACTGTAAACTAGCAGCAATCTGGGTAGAATTACTGAAATGGCAGCAATCTGGGTAGTATTTGAACATTTAGATATGGCAATTATGGCAGTCATATACACAACAGCGTAAACATCAATTTTTATAATTAGGATGGGGCAGTATACACAGAATGGTAGAAGCATTGAGCATTATAGATACATAGGAGTATAATATGTTTATGAATGGTACATTCAAAGGAATATTCTAACGCCCATTAAAAGTACCTGAAAGGACATCAGAGCATCTGGAATGTACAGCTCCGGAAAAAATTAAGAGACCACTGCACCTTTTTCTTTCCATTCCAAAAAAGTTGAAAAGGAAAGTTTTGAGTGAAGAACAGAAGTGTTCAATTTGCAGTGGTCTCTTAATTTTAACCCTTCTGTTCCTCACTCAAAACCTTCCTTTTCGACTTTTTTGGAAAGGAAAGAAAAAGGTGCAGTGGTCTCAATTTTTTCCGGAGCTGTATGTGTGTGATCAGTATGATCATGGATCAGTGTTGCTTGTTGAGGAGCCTTATGGCCTGAGGGAAAAACGGTGAGTCTGGAAGTGCATGCCCCGATGCTCTGGTAGCATCTACCAGACGGCAGCAGTGTGAACAGACCATAGCCTGGGTGGCTGCGATCTTTGATGATGTTCCGTGTTTTCCTCAGGCACCCTGTATGGTAGATAGAGATGGCAGCCGATGATGCACTCCGCAGACTTTCCCACCCCCTGGAGGGACTAGCGGTGTGCAGCAAAGCAGGTGCCGAACCAGGCAGTAATGCAGTCTGAGATGATGCTTTCAATGGTGCACCTGTAGAAGTTGGTGAGAGTTTTTACAGACATGCCAAGTATCTTGTGTCTCCTTAAGAAATAGTCATTTTTGGGCAGTTTTCACTGCTGAGTTTGCTTGTCTGGACCAAAGGAGGTAATCTTTGATGAACACACCGAGAAACTTGAATTCAGAGACTCTTCAATTCAGCGCCATCGATGTGTATGGGGGCATGACCCCCCGCCTCCCCCCCCGCCGCTTCCTGAAGTACATGAACATCTCTAAGTCTTACAGACGTTGAAATAGGTTGTTGTCCTGGCACCATGTTCCTTACCTCCTCTCTGTAAGCGGTCTCACTGATGTTGTGGATGAAACCCAGGATGGTAGTGTTGTCCGCAAATTTGAGGTTGATGTTGGAGCTGTGTGGCGATGCAGTCATGCGTGAACAGGGAGTACAGGAGGGGACTGAGTATGCGGCCCTGCAGGGCTCCAGTGCTCAGGGCCAGTGCAGAGGCGGTGAGGTTGCCCATTCTCACTACCTGGGGTCTGCCCTTCAGGAAGTCCAGGATCCAATTGCAGAGGGAGGTGTTAAATCTCAGGGTCCTGAGCTTAGGAACAATCTTGGCAGGCACAATAGTGTTGAATGCAGAGCTGTAGTCCACAAACAGCATCCTCATGTATGTGTTGCCTTTTTCCAGGTGGGAGAGGGCGGTGTGTGTTGTCAGGGTGAAGGCATCGTCCGTAGATCTATTGGGGCAGTATACAAATTGAAAGGGGTCCAAGGTATCAGGAAGGGTGGAGCAGATCTGAGTTCTAACTAGCCGCTTGAAGCACTTCATGATGGCGGAGGTCAGTGCTACAGGGCAGTAGTCGTTCAGGCAAGTGATGGAGGGTTTCTTCGGTACAGGGACGATGCCGGCCGGTTTGAAGCAGGAGGGGATTACAGACAGACAGGGAGAGGTTGAATACGGAGGTGAAAACCTCTGCTAGTTGGTTAGCGCACCCCCTGAGGACACGTTACAATTTTTCTCTCTAAGAAATATTTATTCACTCTGTACTTTTCAGCCGCCGCACAACAATATATCTCCACTCTGTAATACCATGAATCTCATATTTAAGAGAATGATTTCTTATGTGACCCTTTTGTACAGTTATTGATTGCTAAAGAAACGAACCAGCCATGGAGTGATTGGAGTCATTGTTTTTGGTATAGGTAGGCTGTATAGCTATTAGCTAGCCATCTACAGTAATCTTTGTACAAGAGTACACTTTAGGTCCATTAATAAACTTTCTGTCGCCCACATTATTTCAGCAAAAATGTAAAGGCTGGGGTAAAAGTTACATTTCCAGCCAGGGACAACATTCATCCCTTCTAATCGTGGACCAGCTGAACTAGGCTTGCCTAGTTCATTTTCTGGTTTATAAATGTTTGCAAATGTATTTTTTGGCCAATTACAGTTTTTTATTTTTTTTCAAAATTAAATTTTTTCTATTTTATTTTTCTGTGATTCCATTTCACAAACACCAAAAAATAAATAAAAGACTTTCTTAAGTTTATTTTAGTAAGTGCTTTCAGAAAAGGTACTAGTACAATACAGTGCAACTAGTAAACTTAAGTTACATTTCATTTTTGAAGGTGGAGCTGGCAGAGGGAGCTCTTATTTTCAAACTTTTCAAACTCTCCTGAACATTTTCACTGTGGCACTGAATAGTTTTTCCACCACAAAAGGATCACTTGTACATTAGTGGCGAGGGACCATGTGCTTGGATTTATAACACAATCCCTCTCCAAAGGTAATTTGCACAAGCAGATAAACAGCAATAATAACATCAAAATCTATTTTTTTTTTTACATTGGTAATGTCCTCTACATTAACTTAAGCTCTAACCATTTCTTAATGTGCTCCACCTTATATGTGACAGAATGTGTGAACTGGGGCGTATGTCGCATGTCACTACTTTTCAGGAGAGACGTTTTTAAGAAAAACATGTTCTGGGATATTTTCTTTTTTGCAGAAATATCTTCTTGAAGATGTGAACTTGCATGTGACTTAATAACAAACTAGTATGCAAAGTTTAAATACGAATTAAATTAAAAACTCAAAACCTTGTTTAACCTTTGGAAACTACAGGACTTTTGCTAGACATGATTGGCTGAGATAATGAAGGGGCTGGAAATGCTGACATACTGAGTTCTGATTGGTCTGCCAAGTCACCGACTTCTGTCATAACACCCGTACTTGTTACGGGTGTTAGTAATACAACTGCAACCCTGGGTTTTTCAAAAATGAACAACTGCGATCACATTGCTACAGCTGTGAACCACATCGCTGCCCTGAATTTACCTGGCGTTATCAACAACTCTCAAGTTGGGAGATACTACCTTCTGGAGAAAAATTATGCCATGACTCATAAGATGATTCGGAAGATGATGAGGAAATCCCAGACTTTGATACTGTTCAAAATGTTCTGGAAAAATTTTGGCATTTCATTGCAGCGCCAATAGTGGAAAGAAAACGCAGGCTCATCTTGTATAAAACAACTGTCCACGGATTACATTTACAAGAAAAGGCAGTTAACCATGACAGTTATGATAGCGACAATTAAAGTTGCATAGATTTTTGGAGTACTGAACGCCTTGAATGTGAACAGTAGCGAAAAGACGCATTGTAAACAAGGTCAACAGACTAAACGCAAACAACAAAGGACTATGTATGTAATCAGAGGATATTCAGACTGCTGCGAAACATTCCTACATGTATACGGGTAAGTCAAACGTTAGCTAACTAGCTACAGATAATCACTTTCCAAAAAGTTGTTAAAGTTGCTTGTATTGCTAGTTATCTAGCTATAGCTACTGACGTTACTGTTAACGTTATCTAGCTAGGTAACAACATTAACTTGCCAGCTAGCTAACATTTCCTGGTTTCTAGCTTGTTCATTGGGTAGCTAGCTTTTCTTCACAAAAGTGAGCAAGTCACTTAATTTGATAATAAGCTACCTGATTGACTGGTCATTCATCCAGGTGTGAGTGTTTGTCTAATCTATAACCCTATAATGGCTCAGTGGCTGTCCACCTGCACTCAAACTATCTTTACTTACATTGCTGCTACTATTTATTATGAATCCTGCTGCTAAGCTACTTTACCTTTCACTGTTTATACCTGATGTATCAAGTCCATGTGAAAAAACTTTGATTTTATTATTTTATTTGATATAGTATGTGTTTATTGGAGACCAACCAAACCAGTTTAGCAAAAGGCCAGTGTCCCCATTTGATTACTTAAATAGCTGGCTGGGGTTAAGGCCTAAGAGGGTGTGAACTACGCTGAATGGGTGTAAACAAAGACCAGCTCTCTGGCAAGCGTGGATCTTTCAAGACTCTTTTCTCAGAACTAAGTAGAGTAGATTATCAAGTTTTAAAGCAGCATATCTTTCCCATAATTTTATCAAACAGTATTGCATTATATACCATTACAAAGCTCCGAATCTGGACCTTTATAAAATAAAAAAAAGCCAAATTCAAATTTTGTGATAGGACCCTGTTCAGGAATTCAGTCACATTCTTTACCTGATGTAAAGTATTATTGAAAAAGTAATTTTGTTTTGTTTATATTTTTCCGCATAGTTTTTCCTTTGAAAATGTACTGAATACACACACTATATATATATATATATATACATACACGCACACACACCACAGACTTTTATTTTGAAGGCACAATAAGATAACGAAGTCCTGCCGAATGTATATAAAGCAACAGACTTAGTTTGCAGGCAAAATACGAAAACCAGAGGTCTTATTATTGCTGCCGTATCTCTAATGTTGCGTGCATGATGCTAAACAATTGTAGCCAATAGTAGCTATTGAGTTGTTACAGTTAGTTAGCGAGCTACCTTTGGTTAATTGTGGCTTGGTTAGGCTACCTTCTTTATATCAATGTGACAGCCACTTACTGACAGTTCAACACAAACGTGTGCATGCACAGACACAGCCAGTTACGTTTCTCTGACCACACTCACTAGATCGATACTCCAAACGTTGGGGACAGGACGTTGCTCTGCTCTGGCGTTAGTGCGATAGCAAACTGCACGAATGCAAACTGTGCTCAGCTTGGTAAAAAAAAAAAAATCGTATTTAATAAAAATATTCCGTTTTGGTGGTGGCGCATCACAATTTAAAGCACATTTAAATATTATAAAAAACATTTTAATTATAGGGCCCTACAAATGTATAAAAACAAAAATAACCAGTCCATGGGTAGAACTGAATGTGGTGAGCCAGGGAGGGGTCTTGAAGAGCAGTCATTTATGGGCCAAGTCTAGATACCTATTCCTAGTAGCCAGTCAGCATACGTTTTTAGTAACTACCGTGACTTTATAACAAGAACAGACAAGCATTTTTTTATTTTTTTTTATTTAGTTTTTTATTAAACTTTTATAAGTGGGATCTACCCACTTATAAGGAGGTCCAGCCAATGTTCTGGTAAAGGATGGAGTGATGAGAATTATAACTGTCTGATGTAATAAAATGAAGGGCACCATGATAAACTGAATCAAGCAACTTCAGAGTAGAATCAGATGCACTTTGGTATATTGTATCACCATAGGCAAGCACAGGCATGAGGGTTGACTGAACAATTTGTTTCCCGTTTGCCAGAGAAAGGCAAGGTCTATTCCAAAAGAAGAAACCCACCTTACACTTAAGCTTCTTAACAAGCTCATATGTATGCTTCTTAAATGAAAGGTCGCTGTCGATCCAAATTCCAAGATATTTGCATGAAGGGATCCGTTCAATTATAAAACCATCCAAAGAGTGAATATGTAAGCCAGGTGAGATCTTTTGACAAGATTCCAAAAACAACATGTATTTGGTTTTGCTAGTATTAAGTACATGATTTAAGTACATGCTTTTTTCGTTAAGTGCTTCCTGCACAGCTTTAAAAATGGCTGCAGTTATTGTTGGAGTGGAAGAATAGAGAATAGAGGTGGTCTGCAGAGAGGTCTGCATAGAGGTGAACAGCACAACTATTTACAGATTGACCAATAAAATGTATGTATATAGTCAAAAGAACAGGTTCTAAAATGGATCCCTGAGGAACACCTCTGTGTACTTCAAGACTAACAGACCTAACTCCATCCAGCACAATAGTGTTCTGTCGCTAAGATAGTTATGAAACCAAGAACATGCCGCAGAGCTAAGGCATACTGATGACAATTTCTTCAACAAGATACCACGATCAACAGTATAAAGTCCTTGGACAAGTCATTGAACAATGCAGCAAAAGTCATTTTAGTATCTAGAGCATTTACCACTAGTGTAGATGCAGTAACAGTGCTTTACTTAATATCAGATCTCTCGCCAACAAATCATTCTTGATAAATGACATTATAACATCCTACAACCTAGATTTTATGTTTCTCACTGAAACGTGGCTAACAGAAGATTGTAGTGCTATTGGTCTCAACGAGACAACACCCGAAAAATGTGTGTAGCATTTACGTGGTAAATTACCATATGCCACCTTCAAACTGGACCAGGCTAGGTTCAACTATGGGAGCACTCTGGAGTAATCAATGACCATACACAAATTAAAAGTCGCCAATATATATTTATATACGAGATTTTGCAGATTTCAAACAAGTTGACATGAGACACGTAAAAATTGCATATAATAAATGGTATCTATACTATCAACAAAAAAATTACAACTGATACCTGGGTGCACCCGATTATAATACCCCAAAACACTGGAAATATTTGTACCTCACTGTAGTATCACTACTTTGATCACACCTTAAACAATCAAGAATTGAGTTAACACTCCATTATTATTTCCATCAACCCTCAATGTATAGATAACTTAGTGTCAATGTCCACTACACTACAATGTTAATATGTACTGTTTGCAACCATATCCAGTCCTACCGCCACGTAGACAGTCAAACTGGCTTAAATTTTGTTGAAGATCTTTCCAAAGAAAAAAATTATATCCATCCTTTCTTTAAATGGGTGGCTCGCCATCAAGTCAGGTATCTGCCGATGTCCACCTGCAATTTAAATTCAAGTAATTATGTCTCGGAGGAAAAAACCTGACCTGTTCACATTGAACAGAACAATAATACGCCATCAATCATGTCACAGTACTTAACCCTCCTGAGTCTGAATCCACGGATACGCGGATTTTGCTCATTAGCATAAATAATCGAAAAAACAATAATGGATAAAAAAAAATTTTTTTTTATTTTTTGTATCTAGACATGAGCGTGAGGCGTTCCATTTGTGTTCCTATGGGAATCACCGCCAGAGAGGCGACGGGAGAGGCGCACCAAAACTGACTGCGTACACAGCGCACATTTCCATAGAACGCTTTTACAAGAATCATACGGCTGACTTTTGCTCATATCTAGTTATTCTAAAGAAGCGATTAGTACATAGATTGTGTTATATGAGGAAAACAGCCTGCGTGAGAGAAATAGTAGAGTATAACCAAATGGCCACCTCTCACCATATAGGTGTACACGTCTATAAATATCACAAACTGAACTGAAATAACAAGAATCGTATTTACCTAATATCCAGACAACACAGAGAAAACGATCTGTACGTAGTTTGTATTCCCACGGGGATAAACAGCCAAAAGTTTAGTCCACAAAATGGTCGCCAACCGAAGCTCAAATGTAGGCTACATTTCTATAAATATCTTGAAAAGTAGTCATTAGAACCATACCACTGAATTTTTCATTATAGGGCTAACACAGCCTGCGTGATAGGAAAAGGTAAAATGCCACCGGTGACCGAGCGTGCGCACCCTACATTTCCATTCATACCCAAAAAACGAATCGCTAGAATCGTACGAATGACTTTAGCTTAAATCTACGAATTCTAACGAAAAGAATGCTATATAATTTGGGTCCCTTTGGCCAATTCAGTCCGCCTGGTAGATCTGGACAAAACCGGTCGCCATTGCGCGCTGGAGTCTTCTATTGTTTCTGTGTCTCCCGAATCCCAAATGGCGTTAGTTCAAGTTCAATGACTTATATAGCCTAGATGTGACCTTTGTTACGTAGGAATGATGGGACGTCATACAGTTCAGTCCCATGGTAACGATAAACAAGATGGCCGCGTCTCTGATCACTGATCAATAATGGCGATGACCAACGTAGTTTTCGTTCCGTTTATACAAGATAGCTCTTTGTTTTCATCCAAAACGTTTTAGAACACATTTGAACGTAAATCAAGAGGCCAAGGAAGGTTATTCTGTCCAGGAACACTTTCTACCAGGTAATGCGTAGTGGACACTCAGCTCAAATATCTGAGTGACCACCCATCCAGATAAGTAGTGAGTATATCGCTTTTTATGTTTATTTATACATCTATAGCACCGAATTACGTCATTTGTATTATAAAAATGCTATAAAAATGTTCTTCTGTCAACATACTATGGGGATGTCCTTTTATTTTTGGCATATAGTAGGGTTTCATACCCAGATTTTTGGGAAAAATTATTGCCAACTGCGCTACTGATCCTCTGCTGCCATCTGGTGTCCATTTGGTGTCATTACACGCTATTTATACAAAAATGCCTTACCTGTATTTCATAAAATTCTGTTTCATCTCTAGGCTGAAGAACCAACATTATTTGGGGAACCTATATTTTTTACATTGTATTATTAATTGTATTCATTAGTTTCAGCCTAAATCAATGTAATATGACAATAAATGCATGGAAATATCAGAAAATAACATGTAAACAAAACTTATAATAAGGGTTTCAATAAAACTATCATACTGTATCGCATAAATGTTTTTCGTAAAACAGTTTTTTGCCTTTCCAACACATGAGGTTTCTAATTAGTGTCCCAGAAGTCTGTTTTTATGTGTTTTTATTGTAGCCAAGGGGGTTGTGATTACCAGGATACATCATAATAGATTATATCTGTTACAGAAAAGAATCTAGGACCCAAAATGTCCAAGTAGTGAAATCCGTCCAAAATCACCTCGGACCAAAGAGGGTTAATTAACACAGCTAACAATATTATCACATATGAAACTATTGTACAACGTTCAAATAAAATATATTTATATCTCACCAACCAAATTGAAATATCACATGCACACTCTTGTACTGAAGTCACACACTGTAGAATTTAGCACTGGAACACAATGTGGTGTAACCGTGTAAGTACTAAATTAGAAGTTCCATCTAACATTCCAAAAGTCATATAATGCGGTAATATTAACCATTACATTCTATACATTCTGAACAATTCATTCTTTTCAACTTAACTAGCTGTTAGCTTACTTCGGTGTTAGCGTCATGTTCTAACATCCTAAATTAAAACAATTTTCAATTTTATCGCTGAATTATTCACTTTACCTAGTATGTTGAATTCTACGTAAATTTCATATGCTGCCCTTGTTCTCCGATCTATCGTTTGCTCGTATCTCCTAATTTCTCTTCTAATTGACGCCTCGTTCTGGAAAGTTCTGGGCTTCTCATCTCTTAACTTTTATTCTTACGTCAGGGTTACGTATAAGGCGGGATCGCTTATTTTCACCCGTTTCTAATTGGCTTAATCAGTTTTTGGACTATTCATGAATCCTTGGTGTAAATCAACCCCTCTACTTAACGCATGTTACATGTGGTTATATGAATACATGTCAAAATGGTAGGAAAGGAGGGGTGGCTAACCCGGGGCCAGTCTTAGCCTGGGACAATGCAGTGTGTAAAGGCCTTATATTTTCCATCCCCTCACTGTAATGTACATGGGATACTTTTTGCAGAAAAACTCTTCAGTACCGCAGTAAATGTATTCTACGAAATCCTCAGGAGAGTTTGTAAAATTACAAATTTACAAAGTCTGTAAAATGTAAAATTACAAATATGTGAAATCATGGGGCGCTGGGCTGCATCCAGCAAACAATATATTGTTGTCCTTCTTTATGTTGTCCCTCAATATATTGTTGTCCCAATGCAACACACTATACTGTACATGGAATTCATATTGCCTCATTAGTTAGCAGCTAGTTGCTTTTATTAGGAGTCTGGCAAGTTACTCCATCTAAAATTATTCTGATGACATGAACATTATGACAGACAGTTTAGCTATTAATAATTTGCCTTTTACATATGGTGTTATGTTTTCCACCCTCAGTGGCTAATCTATGCCCAGTAGCTAATTAATCCACTGTTTTCATTTGTACAATGAGTTGCGACTATATGCAAATATTTATTGGAATGCAACGTTGCCAATTTAAAAAAAACTACCTAAAAGATTAAAAAAATGGCTAACGTTAGCGATAAATACTATAGACGTTCGCTAGCTAGTAACGTTAGCTAATGGAAATATATTTAACTAACCTCAGTTTAAGCTAACGTTAGTCCATCCAAAATCATTTTGGTGACATGAACATTATAACATACGGTTTAGCTAATAATAATTTGACCATTTAGAGATGGTGTCATGCTTTCAAGCCTTGGTAGCTAATCTATGCTCATGTAGCTAAGTTAATTATCTGTTTTCAGTTGTACAATGACTTGCTAATGTAGGCAAATGTTTAGTGGAATGCAACGTTGCCATGATTATTTCGTCAAAAATAATTGCTAGAAGAGCCTCAGTCTAAGCTAGCGTTAGTTCACATTAAATCATTCCGGTGACATGAACATTATAACCAATGCTTTAGCTATTAAAAATGTGCTTTTGGTAGAGAGGGTGTTATATGTTCAAGCCTCAGTAGATAATCCATTCTCAGTAGTTAAGTAATTTCTGTTTTCATTTGTTTCTACAATTCCACTTCTAACTGAGGGCTGAAATTATCAATTGCACCTTTCAATTGTAGACATGGCAGTTAAATTAATATGAAATCTGAGATGTAATTCAAAAATAACACATGGGTACGTAGGCTATATGCCCATGCCCGACCAAAGTCAACATA
This sequence comes from Esox masquinongy, assembly GCA_016801175.1. Taxonomy (NCBI): domain Eukaryota; kingdom Metazoa; phylum Chordata; class Actinopteri; order Esociformes; family Esocidae; genus Esox; species Esox masquinongy. The sequence continues at coordinate 61,979 of JACXGI010000925.1, forward strand.
TTTTTACAGTAAGAATAGGGAGGGTATTTTCCAGATAAACGAAAATCTAGAAAGGTATTGGTATTATTGTTGCCACCGGTAGTAGTCTTTTGATCATCAAAATTAAACAATTCTAAGAGAAATAGTTCGCTTAATCATTGATGTTAATAGACATACTGAAGTAAACATACCTTTTGAAAATGATAATGGTTATCTCTTCTGACCCCATCATTATCTTACAACAAGCTGATAGCTGAATTCATTAACATGCTCTGCGCTGGGGAAGACTGATGAACTTCCATTCAGTTATATTTACCATACAATTAGGCTGCATTTATTACATTCTGCAAAATTCAAACAATTTCCTAGTTACATTGTTTGGTGCTTAAGGTGTTGTACTGTTCTGATAGTGTCAGAATACTGAAGTTTGGCCAAACAGTGGTGGCATAATAGCCATAACACAATCTACCATACTTGTTCTTTATCACTCAGTGAGATTACATTTGGTACACATGATCAGGGTTGTGATTTTACTTTGTGTGAATGATGTTTCAAGTTGGCCACATGGGGGCACTATAGGAAAGGAAAAAACAAATGTCGTATTGCTTGCAACAATGAATATAACTTGAAAAAAAATGTGCAATCTGGCTAGTATTAGCTTCAATGCTGAAACCCGCTAAATGCTGCTTGCAGCTTTAATTTTTATTCTTATTCTTCCGGTAAAAAAGGGTGTTTTTTGCAATTTCCCGTTAGATAAAATGGCTTAAAGGTGCCCACATTTTTATGGTACTCAAGGGCCACGGGCCGCAAGTTCTTGTGCAGTGGCATGCATGTCGGCCTCATGGTGGAGCTGTCACAAGCCTCCAAAGTCACACTTTTTGCAAGCTCACCACACCCACCCCTTGTGACCTAGAGTCTTGAAAATTGGTATATAGATGTACCTCCCCATGATGATCATTTTTGCCATTGGGACCCATAAAGTCCGCCATGATGGATTTTCTGCCATTTTGGATTTTTTGAAAAACACTAAAATATTAACTCCTCTGGCAGCAAATGTCCGATCTTCACGTACTTTGATATTTGGCATCTAGGGACCAAGGTCCTCAAAAGTTATAGCAGCCAGGCCAGTATGTCAAAAAACATGGATGCTATTGACTTATAGACATGCCTCCTGCACGGATAATGGTATAATTCTACATGGTATGTATGTTGACAAGGACCATAAGGAAAGAAATTACTGCAAGGATTTTTTTTAACAACCACACGGGGGCGCTATTGAGGTTTTTCACATTAGCAAGGTCACCATACTCACCCCGTGTGATATACTGCCTTGAAAAGAGGTAGATAAGTCTACCTCCTCATACAAAAACATACTTGCCATTGGGACTCATTAACTTCGCTTTAAGGGTTTGGTGGCTATTTTGAATTTGTGAAAAACACTTTAAAATCATCTCCTCTGGCACCTAAGGACCGATCTTCACGTACATTCATATTTGGCATCTATGGACGATGGTCTTCAAAAATTATATCAATCAGGCCAGTATCTTAAAAAACATGGCTGACATTGACAGATGAACATGGGCAGGGCGTGGTTTTGCACATATATAGACATCTCTTACAAGGATAATGGGATAATAATTCTACTTGGTGCATATGTTAAAGATGATACAACAATAATGACTGCAAACATTTTTTTATCAACCACACGGTGGCGCTTTTGGGGTTCCCCACATTTGCAAGCTTACCATGCCCACCCCGTTTAAAATAAAACCTTGAGAACAGGTGTATAAGTCCAACTCCTCGCAAGGAACATATTTGCAATTGGGATCCATTTAGTCAGGTGTATATTTTTTCGGCAATTCTGAATTTGTGAAAAATGCTTCAAAAGACAGATGTTAGGTGTGATTACATTTGGTACACATGATCAGGGTTGTGAGTTTAGTTTATATGAAAGATGTTTCCATTTGGCCACACGGGGATACTAGTGAAAAGCAAAAACCATGTAATATTGTTTACAGCTATGGACATGAGTTGGATTTGTGTCCTATTGCAAAAACTGCAATCTGGCTACTAATAGCTTAATGCTGAAGCCCACTAAATGCTGCTTGCAGCTTTAATTATTCTATTGTATTTTTATATTTCTTTTTGTCTTTGTAAAGCACACTGAATTGCTTCTATGTATCAATTGTGCTGTATAAATAAACTTGCTTGCTATGCCAAGGTCTAAAACCAGATTGATTTACATTAAAAAAATTTTCAGCCAAGAAGGAGCGAAGCTGGACATTTACCAATGATTCAAGAATCTTAGCTAATCAAGGAAGCCTTGAAATTGGTTGATAATTGTTGAAATCACTACTATCATCCCCCTTATGCAGAGGCAACACATACGCAGATTTCCATAATTTTTGAATAATTCCTAAAGACAACGTCAAATTAAAAATATCGGTTACTGCGCCAGCAATAAAGGATGCTCCACATTTTAGCAGACCAGGTTCCAAATTGTCTGCTCCTAGTGATAGTTTTCATGTGTCGTCACGGCATATGGGAACGCCCACTTGTCGGGCCAAACAATGTCTCCTCCCATTGCCCACCATCGACAACTTTTCATTTTCTAGTTATACTTATCAAACTGAATGCCAGATAGTTGCAGGTCCATTGGATGCACTAACCATATATATATTGTATTTGCAATAATACAGTTGTGCTCATAAGTTTGCATTCCCTGGCACAAAGTGAAATTTTGGCATTGATTTTGAAAATATGACTGATCATGCAAAAAAACGGTCCTTTATTTAAGGATTGTGATTATATGAAGCCATTTATTATCACATAGTTGTTTGGCTCCTTTTTAAATCATAATGATAACAGACATCACCAAAATAGCCATGATCAAAAGTTTACATACCCTTGAATGTTTGGCCTTGTTATAGACACACAAGGTGACAGACACAGGTGAAAATGGCAATTAAAGGTGAATTTCCCACATCTCTTGATACCAAGCCAAGGTCAGGTAGACCAAGAAAGATTTCAGCCAAAACTGCCCGAATAATTGTTCGGGATACAAAGAAAAACCCACAGGTAACCTCAGGAGAAATACAGGCTGCTCTAGAAAAAGATGGTGTGCTTGTTTCAAAGAGCACAATACGACGATACTTGAATAAAAATGAGCTGCACGGTTGAATTGCCAGAAAGAAGCCGTTACTGCAGCAATGCCACAAAAAAGCCTGGTTACAATATGCCCGAGAACACCTTCACGCGCCTCACAGCTTCTAGCACACTGTAATTTGGAGTGACGAGACCAAAATAGAGCTTTATGGTCACAACCATAAGCGTTATGTTTGGAGAGGGGTCAACAAGGCCTATAGTGAACAGAATATCATCCCCACTATGAAGCATGGTAGAGCTCTGGGGAGCTCTCAAACGTGCGGTTCATGAAAGACGACAAAAGACTTTGCATGACGTGGAGGCATTTTGCCACGACGAATGGGCAGCTATACCACCTGCAAGAATTCGGGGCCTCATAGACAGCTATTACAAAAGATTGCATGCTGTCATTGATGCTAAAGGGGGCAATACACAGTATTAAGAGCTAAGGGTATGCAAACTTTTGAACAATGGTCAGTTCATTTTTTTCTTTGTTGCCATATTTTGTTTTATGATTGTGCCATTCTGTTATAACCTACAGGTGAATATGAATCCCATAAGAAATAAAAGACGTTTTGCCTGCTTAGTCATGTTTTCTTTACAAATGGTACATATATTACCAATTCTTCAAGGGTACGCAAACTTTTGAGCACAACTGTGTAACTTACCAACTGGTCTGTGGGTAAATTAATGTTAACTATCCAGCGTGCTGTAATTTTTCTTTAAAACTAGAAAGCCCACTTATCACAGTAACATAGCAAGACAACGTCATGTATCCCTCGGCTCCATACTCTTTGTTCCCTCTCCATTCTTTAACACAGATGACCAGACATTCGCCTTTCATTTTGCAGGTAAAGGAATGATGTCTGCAAATTAATCTAATATATTTCTTAGATACAAGTTCAGAGAGCACCACTACACCTCTGGTTCAAACCCACTGAGCCCCCTCTAGTATAGAAATTCCTTTCACTTTAGCCATGAAGGGGAAGATGCGCAAGGAGAAAGTGGAAGATTTGTGTTGAAGGGGTTACTGTACATCCGTTTGCTACGGTTGAGTCTCCTTCATTTAGGTTATATTTTTCTAACATTGAAATCCCAGGGGGAACGGGGGAGACACGACCCCCCCCCATCCTAGGAAAACTATGATTTGTCCCCCCCAATATATCACTGTGAACATAACTATGTAATTTCAATAATATTATTAATATTAAAACATTCAATGAAATCACTTGCACTGATTATAGACAATAGCGTGTTTAAATTTCAAAAGACTGCAACCCCCCCGTCCTTTGCCTCACAATGGGTGGATCCACTGCCCCCCAGACCTCAGCAACGGCAAATCATGCAGGTACAGTGCATGGGTGGGAATCTGAGGGAGTCTGTTGTTGGTGGCTGACTTTCAGTAACTAGTTTAAACAAAGGCTGTTAGACATTTCTTTACTTCTACCACTCAATACAATAAGCCACATTTACAACAGTCACCAGTCTTAATTTTCGTTGCATTGAATTACTGGTCATACTTTGTTAGATGACGTTTGCTAGCTAGCTACAATAGCATCAACCAGTGTTTGCAGCTGTTTGAATTTGAGTCAACGAGAGAAGCTTGCAATGCAATGTATGCAGTGTTTCTTAGCTGGCAAGGTGACCGTGTTCATATCTACTGTCTGAAAAGCACACAATGCGCTGAGCAAACCGATGGCACAAACTAAAACAGTATTATAAATGAAGGGATAAAGAAACCTTCCTGAATCCTGTCACCGTTGAGAGTTGACTGATTATAGCCTAAAAAGAATAACAGTTTGGCAAATTTCCCTTCTTAAAATATGTTGTATTTCTTCACTCCCAAAAATATTGGAATCAGAACCGGGATTCGATAAGAACCGGATTTGATAAGCAAAATCGGCTTTTTGTAAGTAGAATATGACAGAATAGATTCAGGGACCCTATATGGGCATTCTGGGTGATATATTAGGGTTGTTGAGAAAAACAGATGTGGACTAGAGTAAACATTTTTTTTGAATGACGGTAATTTCATTATTTTTTATTTTCTAAACCAAATAACTTGTAGTTATTCGGAACACCTGGGGGTATCCAAATGTAGTGTAAAACAAGTGACATATTTTACTTATTCTCTTCAATAAAAAAACAAAATATGCTTACTTGCGTTTTTACATTTATTCAGACTATTTCACATTACTACTCATGCAAGTGTTTCAAAAAATGTGTTTTCTATACATCCTTCTTGTAACTGAGGGTCTGCAGAATCCCCAGATATAAAGCACTTCATTCTACTATAAAGGATGACCACTTGAGAAGCCAAGATGTCAAGAAAGTGACAGGTGGACATGCAAACCCTAGCCCTTTTAGGGTTATTAACTCAAGGATTTTAACCCTTTAGACCCCAACAGAATTCTAGAATATTGCTGCAGGATACTGAGAATTCTCAAAATATTTTTTTTTCACACATTTCAAACAAACAGATATAGAACAAAAACTAAGAACAAATAAAAATTACAAGTCAACTTAGTTTTAAAGAGCACATGATCTTTAATTTGACACCACATGTAACTTCGAAAAATATAAATCATTTTCTCCCATTTTGTAGACATTTGTAATAAAAAAAGTGACCTCACACTCTACTCCTCTCCCTCTGTGAGCGCAGCACCCATTTGCCACTACACAATTTTTCTAATAGTCTGATAGACTAACCAGTAAACTAACTTCAGCAAGCAGTTGTAATTGTTTCTATATGACGGATCGGTAGAAACAAGAACGAATATCTAAGTTTGCATAACAAAACACTGCAACTCTTTTTGGGCGAGACTGAGCAAGCTATCATTAGAGGTAGGCACAAGTAACGTGGTCATAAAAAAGCATAAGGCGCACACATCTCAAGACATTGAAAGTATGGGTCGGCAGGTGTAGGACATCATCATGATCAAGTGACAACGTCGTCAGAAAAGCACAATACTGGCTCCAATCTTGGCTAGCTAGTGAAAGTGACAGCTCGTCGCCTCACAAGCGAAACACATTTGCGGCCAGACAACTTTTCTATAGTCTGACATACGAACTGAACCGGACAATTAGCTGTCTAGTTAGCTAATGCAGTTTGCGTATATGAACGAAATCCGAGGAAACGTGATAAAACATTCAACTACTTAGCCGACTACACAGCTAAATACTGCAGCGGTTTCAATTACAAGACTGAGCAAGCAACCATTTGAACTCCACAGCTGATGCACTCGCCTATCAAGTTAGCACCACAGGGTTCCTATTGCCATCTAAAAGATCTTACCAACATTTCACACCATCAAATGCAGACAACAGCAAACATATACCCGCAGTGTATTTGTTACTCACCATGACATCATTATCGCTTTCAAAGAGTAAGGACGTTTCCAACTTCGTATCACCAAACAACACAGAAACAGCCTCTCCTAACGTAAAAAGTCTTGGCCGCTTTGCCGCTAGCATTTTGAGTAAAACAATTATAAAAACTAAAAAAAGTCAAATGACAGCATACCCTTTTTATGATTTCTTATTAATGACAACATCCACGGGAATACAGTAACAAGTTTTTATCAGGTAGATTTTGTGATATTTACACAAATATTATTGTTAAAATAACACAGCTGTTACCTGAGAAACACGGCCGCTACCTGATCTAAAGTGTTTTAAGGGAATATGCTTATCCAAAATAACATTGAAGATGCTACAGAACTTGTGCAGAGCCAGTTGTGGATCAACTATGGATGACACATTCAATATCACTAAATTGTAAAAAAGCCTGTTCATTAAACAGTTTAAAATTCCTCTGTCTGATAAGACAGGGTTTAGATCTAGGTATTCCCACATCCCTAATACACACAGTAGGACAGCAGTCACTCAAAGGAGAACACCCCATTTGCAACATATTTGTCAGGGGAATTTGTAAAAAATAAGGTTGATCATGGTGGATTTTGTAGGGTCCATCAGATTCAATGAAATCGCAATGCTATATTGGTGCTATCACAAATTCAAGAGCAATTAAATAGATTAAACCTTTATCAGTGGATGCAGTACACTTGGGCCCGCACCTTGTCCAACAACACTTGAACAATCCAGGAACCTATGCGAGGGTCCAATCTGTGGACATTAGATCAGCATATAACACCATCACACCAGAACCTCTGATCAGCATTTAACACCATCACACCACCACAAAGCAATGACTTTCTGATCATTTCTGGAACATGATTTAATTTCATAGCTTTAATCACATTTTCAATACAGCATTGCAATATAATGTAAATGGTTGTCTGCGTGTAATAAAAGCGTATGTAATTACATCAGCAAGACAGCGGTTCTAACCTAGGAAGTTGCACACAGGACCCCGCGGGAAGTACCAAAGAAGCGTGAAGCCCAGGATTCCAATCTAAGAAGTGGTGGACACAAGTACATATCTTTAACCACCACACTACTGACCAATTAATAGTTACTAGGCAGAATTCTTAAAGACATGCATTCAGAGTACTGTGTAGAACACAATACTTCGATTTTATTGAACTAGATAACCTGCGGATCCAGCATTGTCAGTCTCAAAATTAAACCTTTAAGCCATGACTTTGTGTTCATAAATTCTGCAGTTAGTCTCTGCAGAATGGAACAGAAATAAAATTCATAGATAGAGATTGTGACGTGTTACACATCTCTTGTGACAGAGAACAGAAAAAAGCAAACTCAATGTCGAACTTGGTATCCAGTTAAAGCGGACAATCTACTGCTAAAAAGCCCAGCATCTATGTTGTCTTAGGAGGAGCACAGATTGATTTATGGGTAAACATCTCTACATTTTCATGTGGCATTTAGTTTTCCCCAAAGAAATTTTTGAGGAAAACTAAATGTAAACATTATCAAAAAGAATCTTATAATTTTTGGTTGCATTGTCTTGATATTGTCCAGCTTGTCACACCATAATTGTCATGCACAAAACGTTGTCGCCACAGAAAAAAAATATTCTACCCCCTCTTCAAACCCCACTGCAACACACTGTAACATACAGTACTTGGAACACACATTGCCTCATAAGTTAGTAGATAGTTGCTTTTATTATGAGTCTGGGGTGCGATTTATTAACTGTTTTAGAGAATGTAAAAAAAAAAAGTATTTGTAGCATTTAACTTATTGGGCTTTTTGTCATTAATGTCTCTGACAGATTTCTGAACAATAGTTTGTAGCGAATTTCTGTGAAGAAGTGTGAGCCATTTTGTGATAAGACAATTTCAGGGTACTTTTTAGGCCAAGTTGCCAGGACCCCAGTGGCTCCACTGACAAAGGCCCTTGTAAAGACTGTTTTGTTTGTGTAATCAACACATTCTTTTTCACAGTGGTTGGTAACATGTACCTAAATACAGTGGATATAAAAAGTCTGCACACCCCTGTGAAAATGCCAGGTTTTTGTGATGTAAAAGAATGAGACAAAGATAAATCATGTCAAAACTTTTTCCACTTTTAATGTGACCTATAATTTGAACAATTCAACTGAAAAACAAATTTAAATCTTCGAGGGGGAAAAATAAAAACCTTACAATAACCTGGTTGCATAAGTGTGCACAACCTT
>JACXGI010000925.1:70800-109471 GCA_016801175.1 Esox masquinongy
CACCTGCCATCATTTAAAGTGACTCTGATTAATCACAAATAAAGTTCAGCTGTTCTAGTAGGATTTTCCTGACATTTTCTTAGTTGCATCTCAAAGCAAAAGCCATGGTCCGCAGAGAGCTTCCAAAGCATCAGAGGGATCTCATTGTTGAAAGATATCAGTCAGGAGAAGGGTACAAAAGAATTTCCAAAGCATTAGAAATACCATGGAACACAGTGAAGACAGTCATCATCAAGTGGAGAAAATATGGCACAACAGAGACATTACCAAGAACTGGACATCCCTCCAAAATTTATGGAAAGATGAAAAGAAAACTGGTGAGGGAGGCTTCCAAGAGACCTACAGCAACATTAAAGGAACTGCAGGAATTTCTGGCAAGTACTGGCTGTGTGCTACATGTGACAACAATCTCCCGTATTCTTCATATGAATGGGCTATGGGGCAGGGTGGCAAGATGGAAGACTTTTCTTACAAAGAAATACATCCAAGCCCAGCTGAAGTTTGCAAAAATAAACATCAAGTCCCCCAAATCCACGTGGGAAAATGTGTTATGGTCTGATGAAACCAGGTTTAACTTTTTGGCCATAATTCCAAAAGGTGTGTTTGGCGCAAAAACAACACTGCACATCACCCAAAGAACACCATACCCACAGTGAAGAATAGTGATGGCAGCATCATGCTTTGGGGCTGTTTTTCTTCAGCTGGAACCGGGGCCTTAGTCAGGGTGGAGGGAATTATGAACAGTTCCAAATACCAGGCAATTTTGGCACAAAACCTTCAGGCATCCGTTAGAAAGCTGAAGATGAAGAGGAAGTTCACCTTTCCGCAAGACAACAACCCAAAGCACACATCCAAATCCACAAAAGCATGGCTTCACCAGAAGAAGATTAACATTTTGGAATGGCCCAGCCAGAGCCCAGACCTGAATCCAATTGAACATCTGTGGGATGATCTGAAGAGAGCTGTGCACAGGAGATGTCCTCGCAATCTGACAGATGTGGAGCGCTTTTGCAAAGAAGAGTGGGCAAATATTGCCACGTCAAGATGTGCCATGCTAATAGACTCCTACCCAAAAAGACTGAGTGCTGTAATAAAATCAAAAGGTGCTTCAACAAAGTATTAGTTTAAGGGTATGCACACTTACGCAACCAGGTTATACTGTGAGTTTATTTTTTATTTTACCCCCTCAAAGATTTCAGTTTGTTTTTCAATTGAATTGTTCACATTATAGGTCACATTAAATGTGGAAAAGGTTCTGACATGATTTCTCTTTGTCTCATTCTTTTACATCACAAGAACCTGGCATTTTAACAGGGATGTGTAGAATTTTTACATCCACTGTAGATGTAAAGTGTAAAAATCTCTATTCGCCAAAAAAGTGCCTTCATTATGTGATATCAAAATTACTTTAAGTGACACTACAGCTGGCAACAAAAATGAGTACACCCCTAAGTGAAAATGTCCAAATTGGGCCCAAAGTGTCAATATTTTGTGTGGCCACCATTATTTTCCAGCACTGTCTTAACCCTCTTGGGCATCGAGTTCACCAGAGCTTCACAGGTTGCCACTGGAGTCCTCTTCCACTCCTCCATGACGACATCACGGAGCTGGTGGATGTTAGAGACCTTACGCTCCTCCACCTTCCGTTTGAGGATGCCCCACAGATGCTCAATGGGGTTTAGGTCTGGAGACATGCTTGGCCAGTCCATCACCTATATCCTCAGCTTCTTTAGCAAGGCAGTGGTCGTCTTGGAGGTGTGTTTGGGGTTGTTATCATGTTGGAATACTGCCCTGCGGCCCAGTCTCCGAAGGGGAGTATCATGCTCTGCTTCAGTATGTCACAGTACATGTTGGCATTCATGGTTCCCTCAATGAACTGTAGCTCCCCAGTGCGGGCAGCCCTCATGCAGCCCCAGATCATGACACTCCCACCGCCATGCTTGACTGTAGGCAAGACACACTTGTCTTTGTACTCCTCACCTGGTTGCCGCCACACACCCTTGGCACCATCTGAACCAAATAAATTTATCTTGGTCTCATCAGACCACAGGACATGGTTCCAGTAATCCATGTCCTTAGTCTGCTTGTCTTCAGCAAACTGTTTGCGGGCTTTCTTGTGCATCATCTTTATAAGAGGCTTCCTTCTGGGATGACAGCCATGCAGACCAATTTGATGCAGTGTGCGGCGTATGGTCTGAGCACTGACAGGCTGACCCCCCACGACTTCAACCTCTGCAGCAATGCTGGCAGCACTCATACGTCTATTTCCCAAAGACAACCTCTGGATATGACGCCGAGCACGTGCACTCAACTTCTTTGGTCGACCATGGCGAGGCCTGTTCTGAGTGGAACCTGTCCTGTTAAACCGCTGTATGGTCTTGGCCACCGTGCTGCAGCTCAGTTTCAGGTTCTTGGCAATCTTCGTAAAGCCTAAGCCATCTTTATGTAGAGCAACAATTCTTTTTTTCAGATCCTCAGAGAGTTCTTTGCCATGAGGTGCCATATTGAACTTCCAGTGACCAGTATGAGGAAGTGTGAGAGCGATAACACCAAATTTAACACACCTGCTTCCCATTCACACCTGAGACCTTGTAACACTAACGAGTCACATGAAGCCGGGGAGGGAAAATGGCTAATTGGGCCCAATTTGGACATTTTCACTTAGGGGTGTACTTACTTTTGTGAGATACTGTATATATAAAAATCTTCACGTAATCTTGTGTTGTCAACAAATACCATGTGAATTATATCAGTTTCCATCAGTTAGGGTGTCTAACCCAGGGGTGCAGAAGTGCGTTTGACAGCTCTGCGGAAAGTTTTAGGCACAGATAATTTACTGAAATTAATTTGGTTCTTAATTTAACTATGTTTAAACCTAGTTTTGAATTGTTTTGCAATGCAATGTTATGTAATTCAGCAAAATAATTATTTAGCAGACAGATGCGTTTCAGTTGCCTATTCGTCTATTTCAGTTGCCTATTGGATCAACTCTGATCAACAAAAGAAAAAAAACTCAAGTGTGTAAAACAAGTCCAATTTTGTCATTGCTGTCAATATACTCTAATTAGATAATGGGCATTTAAATGCATGGATAGAAATCTTTTGTCCCGCTGCATATTTACATTTGAAAATAAAATTAATCATCACAATGGGCAGGAAACTGTGATGACCATCACTTAGCAGTTGCATTTTGTGAAGAGCAATCATTAACAACATTCCATTTAGTGGTAGTTCCAAAGCCAAACAACTACACCGCTCTTAGCTTTGGCTTTTAAGCCAAATGAAAGAGAGACCAGTTATGTGGAGGTGAATTGTTGGATTTGCTCCAGAAAGGTGCCGCTCAAAAGCGCGAACAACACAAATCTGAAGGACCATCTTCGAATCCACCATGTGTATTTTTACAATATTATTAGGCTTATCCTAAAATTGTGGCACTAAATTTAAAATACGTTAATCACATTATCTGTGTGACAATCGTCAACTAAAATGTCTTAATTGTGACAGCCCAAGCACTACGTTTGTTAGGGGAGAACATCATTTACATCCATCAGCTAGCTTTTTAGTAACTATTTTCCTGGCCAGCTGTGCTAGCTACCTTGAGGAAAAGAATGGGAGTTGTCCTTCTAGCCAGCTTATCCTCAACAGATCTTTCTTGTCCCTGGCCAGACTTGATACCTAGTCTCCTGTGTGGCTGTCTGCTTCTCTAACCACTGCACTTTTTAACATTGGTCGCTTGCTCGCTCTGTCTCTCATTCACTCTTTCTTCTTGGCCGGCTCCAGCTTACGTGGTCAGGCAAAAATAAGACAATTTTCACTTTAAAATAAGTATCCAGACCAGGCACATATCCGGGGAAGGATACCAAAAGATTTCTTTGATGCATTGATGAAGGTCCCCAAAAACACTGTTCACAGGCTTCTATCCTTCTTAAATGGAAGAAGGAACTACCAACAATCTTCCTAGAGCTGGCCACACAGACATATTGAGCAAACGTCACATCTGGAGGAAACCAAGTACCACTCATCTGACCAATACCATCCCTACGATGATGCATGGAGGTGACAGCATAATGCTTTGGGGATTTTTTTTCAGTGCCAGGGACTGGGAGATCAGTTTGTATCTAGGAAAAGATGAACAGAGCAAAGTACAGACAAATCCTTGACGATGTCTTTAGGGCTCTGGAGCAGGTTCTCACACTGGGGCAAATGTTCATCTTCCAACAAGACAACAATGCTAAGCACACAGCTAAGACAACGCAGTTGTGACTTTGTCTGTGAATTCTGTTAATGTTCTGAGTAGCAAAGGGGTCTGACGAATATCCCAGAAGTCACATTACTAAATTTTGACAATCCAGACCCTCCAAAAATCTCTGCTTTAAAGTTTTGAGATGTGTTCAAATTTAAGAAACAAACATGGTGCAGTCAGTACTTACAGAACATAGTTTTAGAGTAGTATTAAAATACCTTGCTACCTAGTTGGGTGTTAGCCTGGAAAAAGTTACAGGAGCGACGAGTGGAACAAAAGTAACAAAATGTTAACTAATGACATGGAACCTAGCAACAAAAATGCCACTCACAGCTTCTCCCACCACACACAGCACCCCCACTGTGCAGAAATGCAAAGACGAGAGAGTATGTACCTAAGGTTAGGATGATATGACTTTTCAGATACACACCTGCGTTTTCAGAACGCAAGCCAATATGTTACTGGGTTTTCATTTTTTGCTTGAAAAATGCAGAATCCTGCAATAACGCTACCTCTGTTTCTGAAGGCACATATGTTTTTGTAAGAGATGTTACGTGTTTCGTGTAATATTTTATATTGTGACAGTACGTATTTGAAGTATTTTAATTCTCAACTCATACCCTAGCTTTCAACAAGAGATTTTGTGATTGGCATAGCAAATGCATAACACAGCATTACAATCTCAAGTGTGGACGGGAGCGTTATATGTTTCTCTGGTCATAGACCAATACCATTAATATCTCAGAGCCCAGAGAAAACACTGATGTTGTCTATCTATTAATCTGGACAATAACGATCTGATTGCCTAATGAAATCTTGCTGAACTGACCTTCATGAAGCAGTCGTCAAGCCGCACGGCCTGCTGGGAGTCCTCCAGGGCCTCTCGGAAGCGGCACAGCATCATAAGGGTTGCAGCCCGATTTCCATAGTAACTTGCATTTTTAGGACATGAATCTGCGCAACAACAAAAAATATATTGTCCCATTGTTAGAGTCAGACCTGTAAAGATTTACCTTGAAACAACAGTGTACAAATCCAAAGAAACGTATTACCATGATACTGAAAGAAAATTGGCAATTCTTTGCTGTGTTTGACCATCAACTGACAGTTGAATGACAGTAACCTTTCAAAAGATACTGTTGGAGAAAAATGTTATAATTTCTTGTTAACCTTCCTACTCTTGCTTCCCCATTTGTCATATCCAGTAGTATATACAGTCCTGTGTCATCCCTGCAACGTCCATCAGATATGAGTGCCAAGCCATTGGCACTTTTTACACACTGCTCTCCAAACCACAAATTCTGGTGGGTCATGCTCCCTCACCAGACAACCTCAGTTAGCGCCTTAGAATGTCACTCCATTCCATAGGCAATTCTGTCCAAATGGCATCAACCGGGGTCTTCCCATCCACTCCTCAGCTATCGGCGCAGGCAAGGCCAGCACCTACACTGTTGCATTCAGCTTGCTGTTATGAAAAAGCCATTTAGAACACTAAGCTACCTGGGCTGACCAAGTGACATTTTTCTTTCCCTTTCAATATAATTTTACAATTCTTTCAATTTTCCTTCACATGGTTACTACACTTTAAAAATGTATGTACTTGTAGGTCGCTCCAGACAAGAGCATCTACTAAAGGACTAAAATGTAAATGTTGTGACTTTTAATGGGGTACAAAGCAAGTGTTGCATTCTCACCGATGGCCTTTGTGTAGTAGTTAAATGCCTCTGAGTAATCCTTCTTTACGTAGAATGTATTTCCTTTCTCTTTAAAACCCTCAGCCTCCCTAGAAGAAACACAAAAAATGTTACATGTAAGTTGTAGAGACATGAAGAGAAACAAATGCAGTGACTAGGCTAGCTTTCCAACACTATGTCATGCCCTTATCAACATGTTATATGTGAAAGATGATAATCCAACCCAATCCAGCCAAGCTGCTCTGCTTATTACAGTGCACGTTCAACCAGGAAGTATTTACCAATATATGCTTGCTTGGGTACCATTAAACTGCCAAGGAGCCACCAAAGCTTGACAAAACAAGTTGTATAAAATACCAGAACCTGAATTAGCTTTAACACAAAAACTGCCAAATGACTCAAACTGGTCGTTTGAGTTTGTAGTTAAAATAAAACTCACATTTTGAAAGCTACACACTCCCCCTTCCATTACTTTTCCTAAATAGGCGTCCATTACATTTTTCCGTTGTCAGAATACTAAACTCACAAACAAAACTATTTACCCGTTTTATTTTTTTACCCCGTTTTCCTACTTAATCAGCCAAAAGCACATGCCACTCGGCGTTGGTGCCCAGGGAGCCGTTAATTGGTATCCAGGCACTTATCATCCCTCACTGAATGCATGATGCAAATGGATGAATGGGTGATACTCCCAGATGAAAGATCAGAGACTTGGTTGTATTTGAATGAACTTACAAAATAAATACAAATGATAGCTTTGACAACTATACAAATACATCACACATTAATGATTTACAATAGGAGAGAAACAAAATATCAAACATCTAAGAATTTTCACTTATTTTACAGAAGATACAGGTTCTTAGGTAATTCACCAAATGTATTACTCCAAATAATTATTAGCAAAATGAAATACAAACGATATCCCTGACTATTCAACAAATTGTTATTGAAACATAATACAAAAAATATCCTCAACAATTAAACAAACGTATTACACGTTACTGTTGTTCATTAGGGGAGAATCAAAATATCAAACATCCCATGATCAGTCTGATTTTTCACTTAAACAGCATATTTCATTATGTAGGCTACTGTAAATCATTCTTTGAAATTGTTTACATGCATAGCACTAAAGGGCGCATATACGGCTATTTGTGTTATTCATCCTTTGCAATATGTCTAGCGTTTCAAGTTTTCGTGCTTTATGCCTATATACGGCTAATTGTGTAAATCCACTGCTCTTCACAAATTGGTTGATAATGCTCCTTATTTTACCTTCCACATCATCAAAATATAATTAAAATAATTTTTGAATGGATTAATCTGTGGTTAATGTAAGTGTGGTGTAGGCTACTTTTCATTTAGAAAAGTCTATAGCCCAAGTTGAAATAATTGTTTTTTGTATTCCAATGATAACACCTTTGGTACAACCACATTCTTGTATTCTTCATTAGACATTTAATTAGGGCTGTCCCGAATACCATTTTTTTTGTGCTCCGAAGCTTCGGGAGTGATCAGCAGCATTTTGTTCTACAATTTTACATATCATGGATAAATACAGACAAGAGAAACTCTCATAATAATAGCTGCCGAATCCAAGACAACACCTAACAAAGCTGTGAAATAGAAGCTCAGAAACATAAGAAACATAGGCCTAGTAGCACCAAGAAATTTAAGATGTATAATTCTTTGTCATTTCTCAATATGGCATACATTGAAACTAAATTTGTCCTCTGCATTTAAACCATTACCCATCCATACACAGTAGTGTGCAGTCACAGTGCAGTAGGCAGCCGCAGTGCAGCGAACCGTAATAAATAGAACAGGGTAGGTAGCGAAATTAGCGCAGTTATAATAACAGCAGCAAAACACATTTCAATAAACAATATATTTTCAATCTTGCAAATAAAAAAATGAATCCCAGTGTTATGTGCAGAAGGAGGGAGAGCCAGTCGCAGGAGAGGTTGCACAAACGCAGGTTTATTGCTAAACAAAACACTTGCACACTGCGTAAAACAAAAGGTGCTGCACAATGCAGTTAAACCCAAATAATAATGCTCAACCAAACAGGAGAGAGCAAATGGGAGATAAGTGCATGGAAAAACACACACACACAAACACACAATGACACAAGATGATGAGCCTATTTACACTCTCCTTATGTTTTGTGCAAGGAAGAAGAGTCTGTCCACATTTTCGGGTAAAAGGGAACTTCTGGTCTTGGTTACAATATAGCGAGCCTTTCAGAAAATGCACTCTGACAGTGTTGAAGTGGCCGGAATGCAAAGGCGGTGTTTGGCTGCAAATGCCAGTTTAGGGTAGCGGTCACTGTTTTGTTTCCACCATGCAAGCGGGCCAGACAGGACTAGTTGTCTCTCAAATCTCTTTCTTTGTGCTGTCTCCCTCATGTTCTTCTTCACCATCATCCTCAGAATCAGACTGCAACAACAATGAAATCTTCTGCTGTTTTGTTTTTTTGTGTGGTGGTAGCGTGGTCTCCTCTTCTCCATGGCTTGTTGCCAGCTCTTCTTCCATCTGCCGAATGTTCTGTCACTGGTGCAGATGTTCAGCCAGGCAACAACCTTAAAATCAAATAGCATTTTATTAGTCAAATCTGCAGATGCATCGTACACAAGATAAAGTAGTATGTGGCATAATAATAGTAAATATAATTTAATTTACATTTATGTATTTAGCAGATGCTTTTATCCAAAGCGACTTCCAAGTGATAGTTTCTCTTATTATGGAGAAAGTACTTTAGTGCCAATGGCAAAACCTAAAAAGAGCTAAATCCATTAAGATTAACATTTTTAAAAGGGCAATTGTATTATTCAAGTGACACACATTGTAGTGAAAATAGACTACATTAGTGATGAAGGCCAAACCTAGAAAGAGCATTAGCTCATAAAATAATTTAACTCCAACATACAATTTAATATTTTCAATATTAATCTAACCTCAATGTAGACACGGTCCTTCTCGTTGTCAAGGAATTTCAGTTGCTTGAATCGTTGGTCACTCAGTAATGTCTTACTGAAATAGCAGAGGCTCACTGTTTTCTTGGCAACAGATTGTATAGGTCACACAATATTAGGCCATTAAATATATTATTCATCTATTTATTTGGCATATTTTCCCACCGAAATATACCAGCATTTGCCGGCTAACGTAAACTCAGAGCTATGTATATATTTTTAGCTACTTTCCCCCCATAAAGTCAGTTGTTCCAGTTGAGAAGCCTGATATTATAATGGAGGAAACAGCATGTCTGCATTCTCTCCAGAAAGGTGGCTCCTCTTGTATACGTTGGTAACAGAACACCCTGAAGTGTGATTTGGTCAGGGATTTTCCTAATTATAAAACTCAAAGGCGGCCAGTTCTCGGATTTCTTGGTTTACTGTCAACGATCAGGCAACCATGCATACAGGACCTAACACGTCCTGACATCGCGGAGTAACATCGGAAAAACAAGTGTAGTCTAGTTCTTTTACACCCAACCATGTCAAAATATTTAAATACAACTTAACACCTAAACTACATCCAAACCGCAGAACATCCGTTAACGTTTCAGATGACGTCTAGTAGGATCACTGATTTTTTCCAATAGAGTTCGCAAGCCTGAAGATGATCACTGGTGAAAAGACGATTAGATTAGGGTATGTAGGCTACTGTCCCCAACGACATTGTATATGCAATATACAGTGTAAAAACATACAATTAACATATTTATGTCACTAACAATATAAATATATGAATGTGACGCTGCGCAAGCAGCATAGCCAAGTACAGCTGAAAGAAGTCAAGAGAGGCGGATAAATGATGTAGCGTCAAGGCAAGGATGGAGGAAAAAACAGCGCAACATGGTTGTAATATATACAGTTCATTTGCATTTTTAATGCAAGTCAAATTAACATAGGAACATAGTATAGCAACGAAAATAGACAACAATAATATTGACTGTGATTAATTAAAGCTTGATGAGTGATTTAACTTTTTATGTGATTCCTAGATCTTCTAATAAACATAGTTTTAATGCTCAGGGGGATAATGTTTTCGGGTGACCCTGACATAATGAAGAGGGGATATGCTCTGTATGTTACAAGCATTGTGGAGCCAATGTGTTTGTGGGCTTATTAAACAGCCAATCAGAAACTACAGGCTGGATGCACTTAAATCCAATAAAAATGTCTACAAGTACTGGACAGGCAGAGGAGAACAAAAAAACAAGGGTAAAATCTTACATATGAAAAAAAAAAAAAAAAATTCTAATATGTAACATGTTAATATATATATAAGAAGTAGATACATTGTTTGGATTTTGGTTGGTCTTAGGGAAGGACATTGTAGTGTGCATTAGCTGCCCTACTAGACATGGACAACAAGGTAGATTTAACACTGTAATAGTTTTATTTTTTCAAGTGTGTATCCAGATAATATATAAAGTATATCAGATGGGTATCCGGTTGAGCATGGGGTAGCGGGGGTTGTGGTACCACCTTTGCCTAATTCTGAGCCAACAAAAACCCTGTTGGTGGATTACATCGTTGGAAAGAATTATGTTCTACAATGGGCAATGTTTGTTCTGTGATTTATCACTGGCCAGGAAGGATTACTTCTGTTGTGTGTACCCTTACATTGTAATACCGCTCTTACAAACCAATAACCATTGCATATACCCTGGGTAAGGAGGACACTAAAGTGTGCGATTTAATTTCAAGAATGGATAGTTCCATGGCTGGAGTATTTGGGAGAGAGAACGCCACATTGGTAAGTAAAGTAAAAGTTTTCTTTTCCTCCGTCTTGTATCGTGAACAAGCAGCTGATAGTGTTGCGTTATATTGTTGAAAGATAACTTGTGGGGAGAAAAACTGAAAACCGATACTACTTGAATGCCACTTGTCAGCCTTGCTGTACAATCAGCTGTTCCAATGTTTACCCTGGAACCGCAAAGTTTAGCCCACATTTTCTAACCCTATGGCCAGAATAATGCGTTGAAGGTTTTTTCATGGAGAGAACTGCTTTCTGAGAAAAATCTCTCTGATTTAGTCTACACTGAAAAATGTAATTTAAAGGCTATCGTGCATTTGTGGCATCTCCTCACCAGCGCTGATGTCTCATAAAATCAAGGAAGAGTGCCATTCTATGGGGTCTTTAACAGTTGTTTAGATTACTATCAGGAGTTAACCACACACACATTTTCAATAAAAGTGGTCCCCAAATGATCAGATATGGCCATTGGCCCATAGTTGCGCTAGGCCTGCACTTACAGCTAGCCAAATTCTAACAACCACGCTTTCGGCAGTGCGGAAGTTACTTACAGTCTAATGCTTTAATAATGTCTGTCTATAACCAATAACCTTATCATGCTCAAAAAACAAAAAAGCTAACTTTCATTTAAATACAAAAATTCTCAGGTACCGTACAGTGACATTACCTTGACTTCATGTACGGAGCCTCTGGCTCATCGGAAGGTGATGTAAGTCGCAAGTGACCAGTAGAGGCAGCGCGGCCATCAGCCACTATCGGAGCCAAGTTCTGCAGATAGCAAGTTTGTAAAATATCCTATCGGCACCGATTAATCGGCCAAAGGATTACTAGGTCGACCCCTACTAGCTAGCTAACAACTCTCAGGCTAGGCTAACTGCAAACTAGAAAACTTAATGCAGCTAAAGTTTACTCAATCTGCTTCACTCACAACATCTTTGTAAACGTGAAGAATACACCCTAGTTTGCCGAGAGCACTTCTGACACCATTTTTTGCTGTTAAATGATGAGGCAGAGTCATTGCAATAATCACATATCCCCCCCAGAGGGCAAAAACGTGCCATCTTACAACACTTAATGAATTATGCACATTATTGCAAAGAGATTTCAAATCGCAGTTTTCTTTTTCAGAAGGTATGTTTATTAATGAACAATGCTATAGCAGTTATTTTTGTTCCTCAGTTCACCGCAAAGGAACTAATATTGAAGCCTGCACATATAGACTGTATAATAAGCCTGGTCTGAAAATGTGGAGGCACTCACAACACAAAATAATTTATTGATTTAAGAGATTCTTGAATAAGGGACTAAACGCAAATATTATTTGACGTTATGGTACATGTTTACTTGAGATAATAGGATTGGTCACTTACTGTATAATGACTGATAGGCTAATGTTATATAGTGATGGCCATTCGAGGCTTCATTACCGTTCTTCTAGCAGCAGGATATTATGCTAGCAGCGCTAACTTAGATTTTCTTTTTTTTTTTTTTAAAGCCATCAATGAAATATATAAGGTAATATAGTTAACAATCTAGTCTGTCTATCTAGTCTGTCATTTTATGTTTAATGTCCGTTCCAATGTTGTTCTTGTCTGTTCTTTTTCACAGATTAGATTGTTAACTATATGGCCTTATACATTTCAATGATGGCTTTTATTTTGACAAAGAAAATCTGAGTACTGCCAGCATAATATCCTGCTGCTAAAATAACGCTAATGAAGCTTCGTTTGGCCATCACTAATGTTATATGGTGTTGAGTGACACTGACTATGCCATACCTGACTACGTAATTATAGAACGTCTCATTAAATTTGTGCCTTCTTGGCATAAGTGACCAACACGTGAATATAGAATCAAATGACTTATCTTAAAGCAACTAAGTAACTTAGTTAACGCCTTACTTTCTATAGCAAGTAACGTAACCAGTTACATTATGGTAACTGTAACTAGTAACTGTAGTTGCCCAACACTGGTTACGTGTACATGACTAAAATCTGAGAAACTCATTTTGTCATTCCATTGTAGTTATTGTAAATACTTAGAAACAAGGGGTTTGGCTGGAAAGCAAACTACAGAACCATACTGAAGTTAGCTACAGTAGCTAGCGGTGGTTTTCTGGAACGTTCCAACTCTCGAGTTATACAACGGTGGGTCTGTTCAACGGTGGCACTCGACTTCATTACCCTTTTGATTAGTTGGCTACACTACTTCAGAAAAAGCAAGAGTCCAGTAACCACCAAATGTGAACTTGTTTAATTCAACCAGGTAACATAAGATACAGTACCTATATCTCTACAAGAGCGTTAGCTATCAATCTTGATAAACAAGTCTAACCTACAGCAGTTACTGTAGCTAGCTATGTAGCCACTGCCCTGTTCGCATTTGTAGGACGATGTACTAAGTAATACTCATTAATTTTATACAAAAACCACTATACAACTTAACAACAACAAAATAACAAGCAACTGGACAGCCATTTATTACCGAATATTAGCCAGCATTAGCTAGTAAGTCACATGCGGATAACTATAAAGCAAAGGTTCAGACGCTAGCTAGGAACCGTAGCTATCGCGTAAGCTACCTACCCCCTGCTAGGTAGAAATAGGTTATGACGGTTTAGTGAAAATGATCGGATTAAGACTAAACAATGATACTTTCTTAACAACAGTTGAAACAGTCATTAATAATTAGATATGTACCTCTCAATGTCCTCGTTTCTGATTATTTGTGGCTCTATTTCCATTGGCATGTCGACATCAACAGCTGCCATTTTTTCCTGAAAGGACCAGGCCGACTGACCGTGGTTTTCGAGGGTCGTCAATATAAATCATTCTTAATGAGCTAAGAAATAATAAATATTTTTATTTTTTATACAGCGAAAACACGCGGACAACACGTCCACGTTTGTTGATCCTAGTATTGTTATTGTCTAGTAATTTCTTTAATTACGTATCTCACGTTCTATTTATTTGGTTTTTATTTTGTCAAGCTGGAACCTGAAAGCACATAAAAAGCAAACATTTGCAGACTCATTTAACCATCAAGGTCCTATAAAGACGACATCGATACATATCAATTCAAATAAAAACAGACAGCAAAGTACCCTTTTTTATTTGGTTTTATTAGCCTATTGAACATTTCCTTTGGCAGAGCACAAATATTGCAATATGCCTGTGAACAGGCGCATTCCCAGACGTTGTCGGGAGTGCATACCGGCATGTGGGGGCCACGCACACTACTGAGTCACATTGAGTTGCCGTGATGAAAGTCACACAATTTGGAACAGACTGATTTCAATTATTTACTTTGATTTTCGGAGTTTGAACCCAACCAAGCAGTCAGGGGATAACAGCGTCTGTTAAATTACTAAAAGTAAAATACCATCATCACTGCTGCTGTTTATATATCTGGATGGCCTCTTCGAGGTTCTTTTTTTCAGGCTAAGTGTCAGGTAAACATTTGCATTTTTGTATTGTTTCCGTTTTCAGGTGCGGTTGTTTATGGGCTGCTATGAATGTGCAATACAGATTATTGCATATAAGCAAAAATATATATATTCTGTCAGCCTTTCTTCCCCTCCAAAGAAGCAATAGATAGACACTTCTGCATATATTTGTGTTGTTAAAGCTGTTAATGATTTCATTATCGGATATCTCCAATTTCCCTTTCTTCAACAGATTTCCATATGAACTAGATATCTACAGACAACTGTGGTGTGTTCCTATAATTCAACTCACAAAGTTACACCTTTTTTTAATGAATTACCCAAATATCTGTATATCAATATTTGGCCTAGTACGTTAATTCACATGAATGCTTTTTTGCCAGACCGCGTATACAGAGCCGGCCAAGAAGAGCGAATGTCTCTGACTGACTGATTAGCTGAGTGACAGATTAGCTGGCTGACAGATGAGCTGAGGAAAAGCAAGCCACCAAGCATCCATAGCTACAGTTGTGCTCAAAAGTTTGCATACCCTTGGAGAATTGGTAATATATGTACCATTTGTAAAGAAAACATGAGTGAGCAGGCAAAACACGTCTTTTATTTCTTATGGGATTCACATTCAACTGTTGGTCATAACAGAATGGCACAATCATAAAACAAATCTTGGCAACAAAGAAAAAAATGAATTGACCCCTGTTCAAAAGTCTGCATACCCTTAGTTCTTAATATTGTGTATTGCCCCCTTTAGCATCAATGACAGCATGCAGTCTTTTGTAATAGTTGTCTATGAGGCCCCGAATTCTTGAAGGTGGTATAGCTGACCATTCGTCTTGGCAAAATGCCTCCAAGTCATCCACTGTCTTTGGTCGTCTTTCATGAACCGCACGTTTGAGAGCTCCCCAGAGCTCTACCATGCTTCATAGTAGGGATGGTATTTTTTTCACTATAGGCTTGTTGACCCCTCTCCAAACATAGCGCTTATGGTTGTGACCATAAACCTCTATTTTGGTCTTGTCACTCCAAATCACAGTGTGCCAGAAGCTGTGAGGCGTGTCAAGGTGTTGTCGGGTATATTGTAACCAGGCTTTTTTGTGGCATTGGCGCAGTAAAGGCTTCTTTCTGGCAACTTGACCATGCAGCTCATTTTTGTTCAAGTATCATTGTATTATGCTCCTTGAAACAACCACAACATCTTTCTCCAGAGCAGCCTGTGTTTCTCCTGAGGTTACCTGTGGGTTTTTCTTTGTATCCCATACAATTCTTCAGGCAGTTTTGGCTTAAATCTTTCTTGGTCTACCTGACCTTGGCTTGGCACCAAGAGATCCCTGAATTTTCCACTTCCTAATAAGTAATTGAACAGTACTGACTGGCATTTGCAAGGCTTTGGATATCTTTTTATATCCTTTTCCATCTTTATAAAGTTCCATTACCTTGTTATGCAGGTCTTTTGACAGTTATTTTCTGCTCTCCATGGCTCAGTATCTAGCTGGCTCAGTGCATCCACGTGAGTGCTAACACACTCATTGACTATTTATACATGACACTAATTGCAATTTAAAAAGCCACAGGTGTTTGAAATTCACCTTAAATTGCAATTTTCACCTGTGTCACCTTGTGTGTCTGTAACAAGGCCAAACATTCAAGGGTTTGTAAACTTCTAATCAGGGCCATTTGGGTGTTTTCTGTTATCATCATATTTAAAAAGGAGCCAAACAACTATGTGATAATAAATAGTTCCTATGATCACTAACCTTAAATAAAACATTTTTTTGCACGATCAGTCATATATTCAAAATCAATGCCAAATTTCTGCCAGGGTATGCAAACGTTTGAGCACAACTGTACATGCTGTTAGAAATCAGCTGTTTCGTATAGTGTTTGAAATAATGATCGCATACCCGGCTGTCAAGGGAGAGAGTAATTCAGTTATTTATTGCAGCATTAGATAGTCTTGTTCATGAGGTTACGGAGCCGGTCTTCCTTACACAACCTCAATCTCATCTCACTCAATCTCAAAGAAACGTCCGGTTGTCCTCACCTTTATAGACATCCCAAACTGAATACACATTAGCCCACTGGTTATTTACTGTCGCGCTTTGAATGAACGTGACTTCCTGTGTACAGATCAACAGATTGTCTTTTGCTATCTAAACATAACAAGCATACACTCCGACACTCCCCCCTATCAAACATTTAAAGAAAAACATTACATGTTTGATAAAACATTACAAGTACAGTTCAATTCCTAAAGAAAAGAAAAGGCCCATACTCTTATGTTACAAATGACTATGACAAAACAACAAAAAGGAGTATCTAACCAATAAGGTCTTATTGTTCCTCAAATGAAAATGAATGTAAACAAGACAATTGACACACCCCACTCTGACACATAACTCAATGTATGACAGTCATCCATCCCTCCCCCATCAGATTATAAGGGTTGAGAAACATATTGACATCAACAGGCTATTATCAGTGTTAACGGTGTTCAGCAGAAAATCAGACAAAAACATGATTTATGATGAAACATTCCCCCAATTCCATTAAACAATCAAAAACCCCCTTGTCCGTATCATGATCCATGCGACAATATCATACAAAAGACCTATGCATATCCTGTTGTATCTGTGAAATATTCTACCTTAAAATGGGGAAAAATTCTACCTTTAATAGAGAACAATTCACTGTCCAAACAAACCATGATAGCCGTCATAATGTAGATCATTAAGCATGATCACAAATACGCCGAAGTCCAATATTGGGATTGTCATTGCACAGAGTTTCCCACCTTTCTTGCGAGAAACAAACCTTCATACATATGAAATGACCATATCAGTTAACTTAGGAAAGTCTTAGATTGTAAGGAATGAAGTTAGTTTCCAATCATTTGTCCTTTAGTTCGTCTTCAGTTTTCTTTGTCTTGTATCAGTGATGTAAAGTTCCAATATCAGTTATTGCAGTCAGTGTGATGTGGAACAAGCAAATTGCCTGGTTATCATAACAAGTCAGTGTAGGTGTATAATGGAACAGTGAGTTTCCAACACTTCACTAATTCAAGATTAACACCACAACAGTGTCTTTCACTGTGTTGGGACCATGAGACCTGTCCAGTCAACTGTCCCGTGGTACTCTGACCTGTAGTATGTGGAGTCCTTCAGAACTCAGGTGGATTCTCCTCTCATCTCGCTGTCGATAATTCATCTAGAAATGGAGTGTGAAGCCAAGTGATCTGACACTGGCATCGTTCTGCCATGTGAGTGGTCAGGAAGATTTGAAACAGATTCAACCAGTGTGATTGCCGAAATCCTTCTTGAACATGTTGTTGGTACTCACACTCGCAGTTGTCTGTGTCCAGTCAGTGATGTGATCTATCATCAGAAAAGGGGTTGTGATGTCCTGATCTGTTGAAGGTATAACTGCAAAACAACGATTAGTGTGATTCAACAGTCCATCAGACTTTCATCCACTGGGTATTGTTCCGTCAACTCCCAACAATGAAGACAATAGATCAGTCCTGGAAACTTGTGGATCTCAATAGTTCCATCATCAGAGTAAAGCTTACACCCTATTAAGACAAGTTTCCATAAAAGTCTATGTCAAAGTTCCTTTTCCATCCAGAACTGGCTTGGTTGATGTTTGATTCCTTGTGCTATATTCAATCTATCTATTCAATTCAACCATTAAAATGTTAGACCTTACATCAAACAAAACAATTTCCAAATAAACCAATTAAAAACATCCTGTAAATGGAAAATGGAAAACATAACAGATGCCAATGCTCTGTTACAACTATGCAAACTAGAAAAACTCAATTTTTTACATAACTACTTATAAATACCAATTTGATTTGCCTTGAGCCCTAAGCGCCACTCTTTTCAATCACAATCAATTATCATATCATACATCCCCCCTGCCTTCACTTCATTAAGTCAATGGAAAGAGACACCATGAGTGAATGCCAAACAATGATACGGCCACAGGAGGCGCCATCCTGAATCTGCACAGGCCATTGTTACAGGACAGACATGAAAAATAGAGAATTGGTAGTACGGATGGATCTACAATCCATTCGATAAGGAGTTTCATCCTGTATATTCAGCAAAACAAAGTGAAAATGTAAAAAACACGAACATTCACTAACACCATCAAAGACATCAATGTGCAACATGGTCGCTTGTGCGAAGGAATTATAAACCATATAACCTATTAACAAATTTGTCTAGCATAGCTAAACAGCTCTCAAATTTGACTTTACCACAGTACCATCACACAGGTCTGCGAAATTGGCGATCATGTATTCATAATATCCTGTAGTTTCTTGGCACATGCCTAACTAAATTGTTTGGCCCCCTGGGGGATAAGCTGCGCAACTAAATTATAGGAGTGAAAAACTCCAGTCCATGTTTGCAGTGGTTTACCTACTGCAACCACCAGGGCAATTGTATTAGCATAGCAACAGCACACAAATTTAGCATTTTTACAGGACAATGGCCAAACTACCTCATGGCATACAAACAGTGTCTTGGATTAACCTCCTAAATTTTAGGGAATTCACAAACTTTGATTCATTTCTATTTTACTTTAAATAGTGGCAGTCAGCCAAGCCCTAAATCATATTTTTATGCATTTTTTTGACCACGCCTGTGGTTCTATTGATTGTCCTATCAGCAAAAATGGGGGATGACTTTAGGTCTCTACCCTCACTTCAGTTGGTTTCAAAACCATACATTTCAGCATTAAATCTATTGAGAGGAAAATATATTTAGCTTTCTAACTCAACGTTTCATTATCCCAAAACTGAATATGCTTGTGTTGGTGAAATTACCACAGATGAGACCAGTCTGAACACAAATGTAACTCTTAGTAATAGGCTACTCTTATGTAATGGGAAAGGTTGGTAGAGGCCATCCCAATGGGTCTGCCTGCCTTCTTGAAGCCCTAAGCTTCACCCATTTATGGTGATGTTTAAAAATTGATTTAAAGTATATGACATTTAAATTCCCACACATTAAAAATCTGACATTGTCCTCAGAATGTCTGTAGCAAGATATGTTAGATTTTCCAATTTAGCCGATATCCTTTGTTAACTGAAGATTTAAATTTAGTGTCAGTTAGTTTCAGATGTACCCACGTGTGCTAGCGAACAGCTCAGCACACAACAGATGGTTACCATGCGGTGGGCCTGTTAAAGCCTACCCACATTGCCGTGAGACCCCCCTTGAGGCCTTACGGTTTTAAACATTATCATCAACGCAATAAATAGGTTTGACTCAAAATTACATTGTGAACATGACAAAGCACAAAAAAACAGGCTATTTCTTGAATACCTACTAAAACATGTTCAAGCATGACAGAACAAAACAGGCTATTTCGAAAGCCTGTTAAAACATGCTATATACCATCAAAGTGTTTTTCAAACTACATGTAATATTAAATTAAATTAGCTTGGCTATTACCGAGGAAGGTGATCAGGTTTCCTTGATAAGTTCCAGCTTAATTTAATGGTTAGGTACGATATATTTTAGGAAATAAACATTTAAGAACTCTGAATCAATGATAATGAAAGCTCACGTCTGTTCCTAGTATTGTCCATGATTCCAGGATCCCATAAGAGAGACTTCATCTTGAGTCTGCTGTCGGTCGGCCACGTGGTGAAACAGAATGAATCTTCGTTCATTTTGATTATCTCATTTGTCTCCTTTCCCGCCTTACGACGGTTGTCCTTTCTCGGCCATCTTAACTTTCCTTTGTTCCAACTTCGTCTGGACCCATTCACGACTTCCTCAGAATTCATCTTATTTAGTCAGAAAACTTTTTCAGGCACCGTTATGAATTATCCTTTTCGTTCTTGATGGTGTCCTATTCGTGCCATGATATTTAAAAATGAACGCATCATGTGCGTCAGAGGCTGCAGTCCTCTTGTTTTATTTGTACAACTGAACGGCATTATATTTTACTAGTACAAGTCACTGTATAACCGTTGAAAAATACAATATCACAATCTAATCCTCAAAAGGAAAATACAGTGTCATCATACTATGGCCACACAAAATACAGTTCAGCACTGAAACACACCGGTCAACGTCCCACTAATTTGAGACAGACTGTCCATGCCCATGGACAGATTACGCGCGATAAAAATCACGGCCTAGTCGGGTCGTCATAGGGCTTGTTCGACTAACACTTTTGCAATCTTGGCAGTTCGTTATATGGTGTAGTTTTACGAGTCACTGTTCAGTTGTTCTCAGCAACTAGTAACCGGGAAAAACAACTTCTTCCTCGTGATTGCAAATCGAGCCCCTGAGCTCTCCAGCCGAAGTTCAGTAGAATCGTTAAAACTTGTCCATCAGGTCCTGGCAGCATGCTGTTAGAAATCAGCCGTTTCGTATAGTGTTTGAAATAATGATTGCATACCCGGTTGTCAAGGGAGAGAGTAATTAAATTATTTATTGCAGCATTAGATAGTCTTGTTCATGAGGTTACGGAGCTGGTCTTCCTTACACAACCTCAATCTCATCTCACTCAATCTCAAAGAAACTTCCGGTTGTCCTCACCTTTATAGACATCCCAAATTGAATACACATTAGCCCATTGGCTATTTACTGTCGCGCTTTGAATAAACGTGACTTCCTGTGTACAGATGGTCTTTTGCTATCTAAACATAACAAGCATACACTCCGACAATACCAATGAGGTTAGACACTGCTCAAAAAAATTAAGGGAACACGTAATCATCACAGTATAACACCAAGTCAATTAAACATCAGAGATATCAATCTGTCCAGTTTGGAAGCATAAGCGATTGTGAATCAGTGTCACTTGTTTTGGTGCAAATGAAAGTGAGAACAGGTGCACTGGAGAGGCAACAACAAGACAACCCCCAAAAAGGGAATGGTTTTGCAGGTGGTTGCCACAGACAATTGCTCTCTCCTTATCCATCCTGACAGATTCTTCACTAGTTTTGCGTTTTGCTAGTGTTCTTGTCACTACTGGTAGCATGAGGCGGTACCTGCAGCCCATTCAGGTTGCACGGACAGTATGGCACATCCATACGTACTCTTCCAGGATGGCACATCCATACGTGCTGTCACAAGAAGGCTTGCTGTGTCTTCCAGTACAGTCTCAAGAGCATGAAGGAAATACCAGGAGACGGGTCGTTACACGAGGAGAGCTGGACAGGGCCGTAGAAGGGCATCAACCCAGCAGCAGGACCGGTATCTGCTCTTTTATGTGAGGAGGAACAGGAGGAGCACTGCCAGAGCCCTACAAAATGACCTCCAATGGGTTACTGGTGTGCATGTTTCTGAACAAACTGTCAGAAACAGACTCCATGTGGGTGGCACAGGGCCCGACGTCCTCTAGGCCATAGAACACCAGAATTGGCAGGTCCGTCATTGGCGCCCCGTTCACAGATGAGTGCAGGTTCACACTGAGCACATGTAACAGATGTGAAAGAGTCTGGAGACGTCGTGGTGAATGTTAATGCCGCCTGCGACATCATCCAGCATGGCCTGTTTGGCGGTGGGTCAGTGATGGTCTGGGGAGGCATATCCTTGGAGGGTCGCACAGACCTCCGCTGTCTAGTCAATGGTTCCGACTGCTGTTACCAGGATGAAATCCTCAGACCTTACGCTAGTAGAACAATGCCTGGCCTCATGTGGCCAGGGTGTGTAGGCAGTTCCTGGATGACAAAGGTATTAATGCCATTGACTGGCCCTCACGTTCCCCAGACTTGAATCCAGTTGAGAACCTCTGGGACGTTATGGATCGGTGCATCTGATGTTGCCAAGTAGCGCCACAGACTGTCCAGGAGCACACTAAAGCCCTGATCTAGGTCTGGACGGAGATTCCCCAGGACACCATCTGCTGTCTGAACAGGAGCATTCCCAGATGTTGTCGTGAGTGCATACAGGCATGTGGGGGCCATGCACACTACTGGGTCACAGGCTGTTCCACAATTTGGAACAGCCTGATTTCAATTGTTTACTTTGATTTTCAGAGTTTGAACCCAGCCCTCAATCGGTTGGTGATTTTGGTTTCCATTGACTGTGGTTGTCATTTTGTTCTCAATGAATTACACAATGTACAGTAAAGATTTTGATCTTTAATATATTTTATTCATCGTGACCCGATCTGTGATTTGTGTTCCCTTATTTTTACTGGACCGTGTAAGCGGAGCCGGCTAAGAAGAGACAGACATTCAGACAGACTCTTGTTAAATAGCGTAGTGGTTAGAGACGCGGCCTCCGGAACAACAGGTCCCGCGTTCGCCTCCCGTAACATTCAAAACGCATTATGTCTGAGGTTCAGGACAGAAAAACTTTGCTGGCTACAACTTTACATAGCTACGTAATAGGAAGCCTAAAATAAAATGGTTCTGGTGGATATTAGGATTTGTCCAAGATAGACAAACACTTCGCTGCCTTCACGATTCTCTCATCTTTGCACTTGACAAAAAAGTCAGTCATCGCTAGTGATGGCCATTCGAAGCTTCATTACTGTTCTTCTAGCAGCAGGATATTATGCTAGCATTGCTAACTCATATTTTCTTTTTCAAAATAAAAGCCATCATTGAAATATATAAGTTAATATAGTTAACAATCTTGTTTGTACATTTTATGTTTAATGTCCATTCCAATGTTATTCTTATCTGTTCTTTTTTACAGACTAGATTAACTATATTGCCTTATACATTTCAATGATGGCTTTTATTGTGATAAAGAAAATCTGAGTGCTGCCAGCATTATATCCTGCTGCTAAAATAACGCTAATGAAGCCTCGAATGGCCATCACTAGTTGTCGTCAGTATCTATATTGATAGATACTGTATCTATGTCGTTCACAAATAGCTAATTAGCTGTTAAAACGGCCAGTGGCAAAAGAGGATTTGTTCAGGATAGACAAAAACCTCGCTGGCTACAACCGTGAGTAGATAAGTTATGGGAAGCCTAAAATGAAACTGTTTACTATATTGCGACTATTTCTGGTGGATTTTCGAATTATGTCTCAGGATTTGTTCAGGATAGACAAACACTTCGCTGGCTACACGATTCTCTCGTCTTTTCACCTGACGAAAAAGTCCGTTATCGTCACCTATATTGATACAGTAGTTATTTTATCAATGTCATTCACGAATGGCTAATAAGCTTTTAAAACGGCCAGTGGCAAAAGTCATACAGTTCATAGATACTATTTGTGGTGGAGGTTAACTTAAGAAACGTTACTCAGTTTAACGCTAGTTAATGGTGTGATGTTAATGAGTGAAAATAGAGGCTATACTAATGCCCAGCATGTGTGCAGTTTGGTGGTGTGTAGTGGTTAACAATGATACATTTCACGTGGGTGACCCGGGTTCGATTTTCGAGAGGGCAGCCACGATGAACATATTTTATTGTGGGCCGGCTTAACTAGGCTTGCCTGGTTTCTTGTTTTTGAGCAGTGCATTTTTTATGAAACAAATTCACATTTATCCATGTATACATTCACATTATTTATCCATACCAGCTGTTCTTGAGCTGGGTTAACAGCCAATGTCCTGGACTGGGAGCAAGGTTTCAGATCACCAAAATGTTTGTTTGTTTGGGCTGGTGTGCTGGTCTCAAGGAAGTACTATAGATAAGTGTTCATCATAAGTTCTTTATAATAAGTGAAAATATAGTTGATCATAAATAGTGTACATACACTTCTGTGCCGGTTGACTGTGTACCACAGTGAAGGAACCGAAAAATGTCAATTCTATGTTTATTTACATATTCAATTATTCTTCAATATTTATTATAGACATGTATTACTTAATGTACTTAATTTCTGTCCTAGTAGGCAATCATTGGAATGTTAATGGTTCACATGTTTCTGTATGGCGTGAATGCAGGGACAAAATGTTAGCTTGTTACAGCCTAAGCTTGCTTGCTTCTCGAGAGAGCATCACTCTGTCTTATGAGATGGCCCCCGAACAGATTGGAACGTGTCCCAAATTCAGGGTTTCCCAATCCTGGTCCTCGGGACCCAAAGGGGGCACATTTTTGTTTTTGCCCTAGCACTCATACACTTGATTCAAATGTTGCCCTACCACTTATACACTTGATTGATGTAATCAACCTATTGTCAAGTCTCTTATTTGAATCATGTGTGTGAGAGCTAGGGCAAAAACAAAAATGTGCACCCCTTTGGGTCCCAAGGACCAGGATTGGGAAACACTGCCCTAATTGAAGTGACCTCTTGTCTGTTCTTCAGGACTAGTTTTGTTATCCTTAAGTCAGTAAACAAACCCCTTTAGTTTTAGAATATAAACCAGAGTGGGGTTTGGGAAAGCTCTCTTGCATTTTCCTCACTTCTGCCTGCATCTTTGCTCTTGCAAACATCTTAAATGTCCAGACAACTTTTATCTTTGATACTTGTACTGTAATTGTAATACTCTTTATACATTAAATTCAGTTGTTACATTAATTAATTGACTCTTTGGGATTAATCTAAAAAGGGTCAAAATCGAGTTCCTTCAACAGTTTTACCTAGTTGGCTTGATTGTTGCTGATCCTGCATTGTTTGCCTAAAATCCAGAAGGGGCGAGCCCTGACCATCAGAAATCTTAAATATTTCCATGACATGCTCAAATGAGATGTAATTCACAGAAAAAGACTGTTGACATTACATTTATCATTCTATGACCACAATAATATTTAAACTCTTGTAAAAAAATAATCCAAATACGTTTGCCAAATGATTTCTGAGATAATTAGGGTTTCCTCACCTTTCCAAAAACAGAGGATCTGGTGAATCTGAAAAGCAGACGATTTATTACATCTTTACATGAAAGACCAATATTTGGGCTGGGCTATAGGGATAAAAGGAATGCTCATCCAATGCAAGGTTTGTGTTTGTTAAGCAATGTGTTGACATTATGGCCCATATTTTGCATTAAAGGAATAAACAACCAATCTGTCTAAAATTCTAATTCTCTCATCATTTATCAGTCAGTTACTCATTATATTGCTAGCAACAGCACTCCTAGATAACTAGCTATAATACAGATCTGTCTTGGTTTCCATTTATTAAGACAAAACAATTAGCTATTGCATGCATTTTATCAAGGGCATCGCTAGGCCTGGGCGTCCGGGGCTATAGCCTCGGATGTCAAATTATTTATTTATTATTTATTAAAAAAAAATTAAAAAATGCCCCTGATCTATTCATCTGTAATTCCGATCATGCATTAAGGCCCTCAAAAAATATGATATTGTTAATTAAAAAACACAAATGTTTTGGGTCCCCTGTGTCATTCAAGCAGTAGATATACTTTGCACTATTTGGCATGTGCACATTTTGTGTGAGCCCACTGAGAGAAAGAGTGCACCGGTTACAAGGCTTGTCATTGTTGGGATCTGATTCTGGCGGCTATGGATAAACAATCATTTTTGAATAATTATTCTAAGAGCAATATAAGAAGTGCAGCTAAAGAGTTTGTCTGATTGACAATGTATCAGTGTAAGCAGCTAGCATGTACACTCAAATTTCTTTGGGGTGGGGTTGTAGGGGAGCTAAGCCCCGAATTTATTGTGATCACGGGTGTAGGACCAAATTCAGGGCCCTGTACACAGGCAGTCTCTGACAGCCCCTCCCCTCTTTATTCAAGATTCAAATATTTTTGAGGGCCCCTCTGCACGTTAGGGCCATATTTACTTCGCATCCCTTTTCCCCCCGGTCCTACGCCACTGATTGTGATCCTAGCAATGCCTCTGCATTTTAATGACTCATTTTTTTCATCTTTTGAGTTTCAAACACTGTATTTTGAAAATAAACATTATAAATATTTTTGGTTGCAATCTGCACCCAGAGTACTGCATAAAGTTCACATTCAAGACAACGCTAATAATGAACATTCCCTTTTCTTTGGGTTGAAAATATGACCAGTAATCAAATCAAACTTTATTTAGAAAGCACTTTCTTACAATGGATGCATTTTAAAATGCAGAAAAGAGAGATTAATATTCTAATTTGTATATTTGGGTAGATTGCTTGTTGGTTTTTAACCTGGGTCTATTAAAGAACAGTTTGTACAGATCCCTTTTGTGCCGAAAAGTGGGTTAATTAAGGGGGTTACTGACAGATATTTCACATAAGGTTGAAAGGAGGCCCTACAGTAACATCTGTTCCTCCTGCTCTGCATCTCGCTCGGCATCCCCAGCATACTAGCTGCCACTGGCCCAACGCACCCTAATCAGCTACTCATCACAACCTGGACTTGTGTCGTCTGCCCATTACACACCCATGGTTACCGTTTACCCAATTAGTTATTGGATACATTGCCCTCCGTTTTCCTCTGTCCTTTCTCGACTATTGATACATGTTCCTGCATTATGCCACAGCCTCTTGGTTCTTATGCTCTGCTTTTCGATGACTTAGTATTACTGTTTAGTCATGGTGTTCTCAGTGTTTTGTTTACGCACTCTGTGCATTATTACATTGTGCGGCATTTAATGTCATTGACACCTGCGTCTGCCTCCAGAACCCCTCTTTCCATAACATCTACACTAGCACACTTTTTGAAGTTCTCTCCAACATGTTCCAGCCAATCCTTTTAGTCTGGTAATAAAAATTATCAATCTATTATCCAACGGGTGTTGTTACAGCTAGTTATAAATCAAATATAAATCAAATCATTGCTGAAGACTGAGCATCATGAATGGGGAGTAAAAAAAGAGACAATGACATAACATGCAAATTTGAAGTTGTAGCATTAAGGCTCGTATTTATTACTTATTAAAGTACTGTAATATTGTTTCTCAGGCTTAATGTAAAATTGGGGGAAAATGGTAGCTAGAGGATTAATGGAAAGTGAGGTAGCTATAGGGGTTAGCTGGATAGACAACCAGTAACACTATAGCTAGATAGCTAGCTATAATAATTACATTCATGAACTAAATGTTATTTATTTTAATTGTATTATTTTATCTGAATGTGTTTTTATTAAATTTATGTATTTATGTTCTAAAATTTAAAAATACTAACACATTGGCCACAGTACTGTATAAAAAGTGTATTATTCAAACTTAACTCTTAATATAAACTCAACAATATTTCACTATTTTTACAGGGTGCAGGGGTTTATTGTTTTAGGCCTAAAATAATGGACAGCACAGGAGTAAATGAAACAACTTTTTGTTCGCTGGTCAGGCGCAAACTGGGGTCAAGTCAGGTTATTAAAAGCCTTGCCAGGCTGGTCTGGTGAGTGAGATGACCACAACTCTCATTAGAAAGTTAGCAGGCTCAGTAACTCATGAGGAGCACCCTGAAAAAAAGCAAGAGCTGTTTGACCTAATGTGCCACCGAGTGGAGACTGCAGCCAGATTCTACAGGCTGGTGGAGAGGGAGAGGTCATGCGTAGCAGCTGCATGGATCATTTCTGACATTTTCTGTGGGCCAAAGATGGAGGTGAAAGAGGGGCAGGAAATGTTAGTGGGAACTTTCAACCCAGAAGTGGGTCCAAAAAACAGGAGGAACCATAGGAGGAAAGATCTTCACTACTGAACTAGTAATACAAATTTTGTGTAGCTATACTGTGGATATAAAGAGTACACACCCCTGTGAAAATGCCAGGTTTTTGTGATGTAAAAGAATGAGACAAAGATAAATCATGTCAGAACCTTTTCCACTTTTAATGTGACCTTTAATGTCAACAATTAAATTTGAAAACAAACTGAAATCTTCAAGGGGGAAAAATGAAAACCTTACAATAACCTGGTTGCCTAAGTGTGAACACCCTTAAACTAATACTTTGTTGAAGCACCTTTTGATTTTATTACAGCACTCAGTCTTTATGGGTCGGAGTCTATTAGCATGGCACATCTTGACGTGGCAATATTTGCCCACTCTTCTTTGCAAAAGCGCTCCAAATCAACCAATTGAGGTCTGGATTCAAACTCACACCAAAAATCAAAGTAAACAATTGAAATCACAGGCTGTTCCGGGGGGGAGAATGAGGGCCAGTCAATGGCATCAATGCCTTCACGTTCAGTCAAAGCACGACAGTAATTAGCCAATGGGCTTACAGTGCTGTGTTGTGTATTCTGGATTGCGATTTAACAGCCCGTCTCCTGGTATCTCCTCCAGAACTGCAACTCGAAAAGTTACCGAGCGTCTGAGTCTCCGTAACCAAGGCAACGATGACGTTGAGTGACAGACAATTCGTCGGTCATTCTGAATTAATAGCTCTCCGCTGTCTCATGAAACTCTTTTGGTTTTATTATTTCTCATGTCAATCCTTGCTTGTGCAAACATAGTGCGTGCATTAGAGTAGGGGGTGCACAAAAATACGGGAGAAATCGCGTTCCGTACTGATTCTGTAAGGGACAGTGCATTTTATTTTCCAATACGGGACGATCTGTATGATACGGGAGGGGTGGCAACCCTAGTTGGTACTAAATGCAAATAAAACTCACTAGGCTACATGCTATTTTCTAGGTCACAGATACTAGCTTTGGTTTACCCTAAATTAACTACCCTGAAGAGTTATTTTATAGAATGCGACGCTTCTTACTAATACTTCGGATTTGGTTAAATTAAAATCTGTCTTTCAATATACATTCTTTTTTTGGACATTCCAAACTGTTTATTGCTTATGCCCAACTTTTGTCCTATGGTTCTACTGGAGTTCCTCTTGATCTAGCATCCAAATCATCTGCTTTTCTTTCATAGAAAGCACCCTAGTCTTCATGCTGGATTATGCCTACTGAAACCAAAACACAGACTCCATTGGCAAAAGCAAGGGATGGAACTGAAACTACAAATTCACAGCTCTTTCACGTGTGACCAATCAATTCAACAGGAAACATCTGAGCAATTAAAAACACCTGTAAGCCAAATGTCTAAATAAAATGGGGGGGGGGGGACTCTGATTATAACTCTGTTATTCTGAGTTAAAATAAGTGCTGAAATGGAAAGAAAAGGTGACATTCTGAAATTTTGCCATTTCTAATCCTATTTTCATATACCTAGGGCAATTTTTACTTTACTGTCTCAATACTTAAGTAGATTAAAATCAAAATGGCATTGTAGCCCCTGACACATTTTTGAAAACTGATTAAATCTTCCTTGAGCTACTAGACCTCAAGCTCGTGTGCCACCTCACTTTTCTGCAATGCCCTGTAACAAGCCCTAACATTTTTATCCCTCTTTGATATTGGACACTTTACAAGAAAAAAAACCACGCATGATTACTTCTATTTTAACTGACGTCTGTTTTAATTGTAAAGAATAATAAGTACATCAACAGAAAAACAATTATTAACTACAGTCTTATACATAAACTAGACAAAGATTAAAAGACATGACTAGCAAATGTGCTTGCTAGCTGCACAACGAATGCTAACTTCAAAATCAAAAATCAGTTGCTCAAAAAATAACATGTAAATTTAATAGTTTAATCCAATGACAAGATGATAGCAGCAAAATTATCCAAAAACTCCAAATAAACCTTAAGTAGAGTTACTCTAAGAATTTCCCACAATTT
Organism: Esox masquinongy; assembly: GCA_016801175.1. NCBI lineage: Eukaryota > Metazoa > Chordata > Actinopteri > Esociformes > Esocidae > Esox > Esox masquinongy. The sequence goes on from JACXGI010000925.1 coordinate 100,458, forward strand.
TATTACCTATTACCTTCATTACCTTTCCTTATAGCACACATTTTATTAATGCAAGGTTAAAAATCTGTTACATTCATCTTTGCTGGCAATAATTCAGCTGGGTTATCCATTGTAAGTGTCTTCAAACATCTCACCATTTTGTAGTTCTGAAATAAATTTTAGATATAGGTTGAAAAATGACAATAGATCACCTGAAAAGAGAACAAGCATCAGCAATGGACCATCAGAAAATGGGTGACAAAATACATTTGCCTCACAACCACACTTGCAGAAATCCCATTCCACATAAACATTTTAGTTCCCAGAGATCCAGATCTAAATCGAAGTACTGATTATGGCAAAACCACAATCCACACTTCCATCCAGTTTGTACACAAGCTTACGAGTGCTGTATTTGAAAGCTGTTGGATTATCCGAAGTTGCAAAGACTAGAGTGAGCACATTCTCTTTCACGCAACTGTTACCTTCAATGCTAATGGCAGTTGAAAAAGTGAGAATAAAAAACACTTTTTGATTTATTAACTTAACAGTAAAAGCACATTTTTTTACACACTACATCATATACTACTTCAGACACAACAAATCAGTTTGGGTAAAACGTGGGACAATTTGCCTATATATATAAAACGTGGGACAATTTGCCTATTTTTTTAAATTTTTTTTTACATGGAATCATCAATCCAATGGAAACCTATCTACATCACATGAACATAGAGTAATTCGTTTATAACATACATCATTACCCCATTTAAAAGGCTGTGGATACACTGGAATTTTGTGTCTGAGTATTTTGGATTGCACCAATGCTTTTTATTTTGAGTGGGAATGGACACAATGGCATTCCATTAGTGTGGCCAATCCCAAATTAAATAACTATGATATACAGTATTTTCTTTGACTAATACCTGCTTCTGGCATCTTTTTCTTGCTGACACTTGAGCTCTTGCCGACACTTTTCCAGCTCTTGTTGAAGTAGCACACAGTTTGCACAGCCTGCAAAGACAAAGCCAATCAAAGTAATTGCTCATTCTGTGGTTACTGAACCTATGTGCATTGATGAATACTTTGGAAAATGTCTTTCTGTGTGTGGTTGGGGGTTGTTACGCAGGTAGAGTGGCATGGAGGGTCCAGTATCAATAGAACATTTTCAAAGGTCAACAATAATTTTTAAATATGCTAAAAGGTAAATATAGATAAAAAAGGTAAATATGTCACAATTGCAAAATGTAAACACGTGGATCTGCCAGACCACTCCACTCAGAGTTTCCAAGTGCCTTTTGATAGTGTAGGAAACTGTACTCACGAACACATTGGTTTTCTTTGCAATTTCTCTAACGGAAAGACCTACACTTTTAAAGACTATAATAGTCTGTTGGACGTCCTTTGATAATTGCATTTTGTCTCGCCATTATCATAGCAATATACTACTTCCTGCAGTACAATACTGTCCAATGCTTAAGAGGGTGTAGTAACACAGTGTGTTCCAACTTTGCTTTTATGCAGACTGACGGTTTGTAAGTAATCAACAAAAGTTGAGACACCTGTAGGAATTCTTAGCATCAACTTCCAAGGCGTAATTTACTTCCATTGCTGCAGAACAGCTGTAAGTTGTTAACCCAGTACTTGTTCCCCAAAGGCCTTTTTTATAACTCTAAAATATACATTTTTCAGTTTTTGGCAACCTAAACTTCTCTTAACCCCTGGCAGTTTACCGCTTACTTTTGTACCATTTCAGGTAATTCATTGGACTTGAACTGTTTATGTTTCAATAAAAACTGGAAAAATGGGGTCATTCTAAAACCTTTACCAGGTAGTGTATGTTGTTAGCACAGCACAGCAAGTTAAATCATTGCCAAGTACAGTGAACAAAATTAAACATGTGAAGTGCTGGTCCCATTTTTCATGAGCTCAAATAAAAAATCCCAGAAATGTTACAAACATTTCTGCATAATTCTGTCAACATATGGCATAAACAGACCTATGGATTAAACAGCACAATCACGAAACATGGCACATTGTGCTTTGAACAGTGAGACCAGAACTGTACAATAAGACCAGTACTGTAAAATGTGAAGTTTCATCACAACACAATGCCATAGTCGTGTCAAGTGTTTGGTGGGAGCAGGAAATTGGCATGCTGCAAGAGAAATTAATGTTAAAAGGCCACTTTAAGGTGGTGCGCATCACATCAGATTTCTAGCTACATTTATGTCTGTTCTGGACTATGGTGATATACTATACATGCACGCTTCAGCGTCTGATTTATAAAGACTGGACTCGGTCTATCATGAGGCTCTATGTTTTATTACTGATGCAAGCTTTGGTACACACCATTGTCTTTTATACACGACTGTGGGTTGGTATTCCTTGTCGTCCAGAAGAGCCAGACATTGGATGTTATTTGTTTATAAAGCCATCCTAAAAAACGTCCTAATTACCTTTCCTCAAAAATTTACTGGAAATTAGCTCAAAACACACTCGCTCTCAAGAGTGGCTAATTCAAGGTACCTCGGGCTCAGTTTAAGATAGGTAAAACTTTGTTTACCTTCTATGCCCCGCAATCCCGGAATGTTCTACAGGATGACCTTAGGTTGAAGGACCATGTGTCCATATCCCAGTTTAAACATTGTTTGACTGCCCATAAACGTCCCACATACTGACGTCACTGTGTGGATTGAGGAGCGATTTAAATATGAAAAAGTCATGTTATTTTGTTTCATTTTGCTAAGACTCAATACTCTAACAACTGTGCTTCGATGTCAATGTTATACATAGTCTAATAGAGCCAACAGCAAGACAACCCCTGAAAAGGGAATGGTTTTGCAGGTGGTGGCCACAGACAATTGCTCTCTCCTTATCCTTCCTGACTGATTCTTCTCTAGTTTTGCCTTGTCACTACTGGTAGCATGAGGCAGTACCTGTAGCCCATTCAGGTTGCACAGGCACCTGGTTCCTCCAGGATGGCACATCCATACGTGCCATCGCAAGGTTTGCTGTACCACCCAGTACAGTCTCAAGAGCATGGAGGAGATACCAGGAGACAGGCATCAACGTTACATGAAGAGAGCTGACAGGGCCGTAGAAGGGCATCAACCCAGCAGCAGGACCGGTATCTGCTCCTTTGTGCGAGCAGGAACAGCACTGCCAGAGCCCTACAAAATGACCTCCAGTGGGTTTACTGGTGTGCATGTTTCTGACCAAACTGTCAGAAACGGACTCCTTGGGGGTGGCATTAGGGCCCAACATCAAGTGGGACCTGTGCTTACAGCCCAGCACGTGCAGCTCGATTGGCATTCGCCAGAGAACACCATAATTGGCAGGTCCGCCATTGGTGCCCCGTTCTCTTCACAGATGAGAGCAGGTTCACACTGAACACGTGACAGATGTGAAGGAGTCTGGAGATGCTATAGTGAACGTTCTGCTGCCTGCAACATCATCCAGTATGACCGGTTTGGCGGTGGGTCAGTGATGGTCTGGGGAGGTATATCCTTGGAGGCAAATCCTCCACATGCTAGCCAACGATACCGTGATTGCTGTTAGGTACCGGGATGAAATCCTCAGACCCATCGTCAGACCTTACACTGGTGCAGTGGGCCCTGGGTTCCTCCTGATGCAGGCCAATGCCTGGCCTCATGTGGTCAGAGTGTGTAGGCAGTTCCTGGATAACGAATGCATTGATGCCAGACCTGAATCCAATTGAGAACCTCTGGGACGAATCCAATCCTCAATCGGTTGGCGATTATGGTTTCCATTGACTGTTATGTAATTTTGTTCTCCACAAACATTACACAATGTAGAGTAAATATTTTGATCTTTAATATACAGCTTTGGAAAAAATTTAGAGACCACTCCTAATTTTTCTTAAATCAGTATCTCTACATGCATGTCAGCCATTCCATTCCAGTGTCTGTTAAATTCCAACACAGGCACAGGCCCACCTCATTTTACTTAGAGGTACTGATTAGGTGATTACCTGAACCAAATCTAATTTAATGAGGAAAAGTATAAAAACCACTGCTGTGGTCATCACTAACCTCTTGCAATAGGACCAGCTGGATGGCAAAAACAGTGCAAGTAGTACCCCGAAGGTAATTTGAATAAAAAAATAACTATTCAGCATGACAAAAGAGGGATACAGTGAGCGTCAGGTTGCTTCCATCCTGAAAATTTCAAAGACAGCGGTTCATAAGAACAAGGTCAAGCAACAGACATTGGGGACAACAAAGCTACAGACTGGCAGACGGCGAAAACGGCTGTCCACTGACCAACTCATTCGAATGTCACTCAACAACCGTAGGATGACATCAAGTGACCTGCAAAAAGAATGACAAACAGCAGCTGGGGTGAAGTGCACGGCAAGGACGGTTCGAAACAGGCTCCTAGGGGCAGGGCTGAAGTCGTGCAAAGCTAGAAAAAAGCCCTTCATCAATGAGAAGCAAAGAAGAGCCAGGCTGTAGTTTGCAAAAGACCATAAGGATTGGGCAGTAAAGTAATGGAGTAAGGTCATCTTCTCTGACCAGTCAAGTTTTCAGCTTTGCCCAACACCTGGTTGTCTAATGGTTAGACGGAGACCTGGAGAGGCCTACATGCCACAGTGTCTCGCACCCACTGTGAAATTTGGTGGAGGATCGTGATGATCTGGGGATGCTTCAGCAAGGCTGGAATCAGGCAGATTTGTCTTTGTGAAGGACACATGAATCAAGCCAAGTACAAGGTTATCCTGGAAGAACACCTGCTTTCTTCTGCTCTGACAATGTTCCCCAACTCTGAGAATTGATTTTTCCAGCAGGACAATGCTCCAAGCCACACAGCCAGGTCAATCAAGGTGTGGATGGAGGACCACCAGATCAAGACCCTGTCATGGCCAGCCAAATCTCCAGACCTGAACCCCATTGAAAACCTCAAATTTGATCAAGAGGAAGATGGATGGTCACAAGCCATCAAACAAAGCCGAGCTACTTGAATTTTTGTGCCAGGAGTGGCATAAAGTCACCCAACAACAATGAGACAGACTGGTGGAGAGCATGCCAAGATACATGAAAGCTGTGATTAAAAAAATCAGGGTTATTCCACCAAATATTGATTTCTGAACTCTTCCTAAGTTAAAAGTTGGAATTTTGTTGTTGAAAGATGAATATGAATTTGTTTTCTTTGCATTATTTGAGGTCTGAAAACAATGCATATTTTTTGGTTATATTGACCAGTTGTTATTTTCTACAATTAAATACTCTGACTATTTTTATTTGGAATTTGGAAGTAATGTTGTCAGTAGTTTACAGAATAAAACAAAACTGTTCATTTTACTCAAACACATACCCATGAATAGTAAAACCAGAGAAATTGATAATTTTGCAGTGGTCTCTATTTTTTCCAGAGCTGTATTTCGTTCATCAGGACCCGATGTGTGATTTAAGTGTTCCCTTAATTTTTTTTGAGCAGTGTATATGGCCAAATGTATGTGGACACCTGACCATCACACCTGTATGAGATAGTTAATACGGAGTTGGCCCCGCCTTCACTGCAATAACAGCCGCCACTCTTCTGGGAGGGCTTTCTACAACATTTTGCAGTGTCTCTGTAGGAATTTGTGCCCATTCAGCCAAAATAGAATTTGTGAGGTCAGGCACTGATGTTGAATGAGAAGGCCTGGCTCCCAATCGCTGTTCCAATTCATTCCAAAGGAGTTCAGTGGGGTTGAGGCCAGGGCTTTGTGCAGGCCACTCGAGAGTTCCTACACACCAACCTTGTTGAATCATTCATGCTGGAACAGGAAAGGTCCTTCCTCAAACTGTTGCCATAAAGTTGGAAGCACTCAACTGTCTAAAATGTCTTTGTATCCTCTAGCATTAAGATGACCCTTCACTGTAACTAAAAGGCTTAGCCCAAACCCTGAAACACAGTCATAGACCGTCATCCCTCCTCCCCCAAACTTTACAGTAGGGACTTTGCATTCCAGTGGTTAGCGTTCTCCTGGCATTTTCCACATTCTTCCATCAGACTGCCAGATAGTGAAGCGTGATTCATCACCCCAGAGAACATGTTTTCAATGCTCCAGAGTCCAATGGCGGCGTGTTTACACCACTCCAGGCAACACTTGGCATTGTGCATGTTGACGTCAGGCTTGCGTACAGCTGCTTGGCCATAGAAACCCATTTCATGAACCACATTTTGAACCGAAGAAGGCTGCTGTAACACCAGATTTTAAAGACAGTGGCAGCTAGATATTATTAGGATTTTCCGGTCTGGTGAAACACGTTCAATCAAGGATTGCATAATGTATTTACTAATCGTATTTGGACCATAATTTAATAGGACCAAAGCAGCAAATGCATAACGTAATTCGATTAATTTGTGGCTTGCTTCTTGCTACACAAACAGTGGGAATGTAGTGCCTATTTTGTCTAGGTTAAGAAGCTGTAGTATTCTGGATGGAAGTTTCGTTACAAGTTAAATGTGTCTAGATATTGAAAATGTTGAAGATTAATTTATTACCTTATTCTTATTCTACCCATTATTCTGCAAATTAACTGTAGTAAATGGACTGTTTTAGATTAGGCCTTAAATTGCTTTAGACTGTTCATGGTTGCCACATATAGAAGAAGACCTAGGTCAGCATGCCCTGTTCTTAGAAGTGATTATGGCCACAACCAAAGGCGCCAGGCCTCAAACCTATCTTATCTACGACCCTGCTCAGTTGGCTCCAAGGTGAAGTTGCCTGTGTCTCCTCTGTATTCTTCCGTTTGTGTAGGACAGGGACTAGGGGTAGCTCAGATCAGGAAGTCTGTTAACTCTGTCCTAGAACTATGGTTGCCATGACAATGTAGGGTTCTATCTTGTTTTCCGATTAGTATGACGACTTGTTTTGTATGTATCTTATAGCATTAGAGACCATATATTTGGGGTCTGACAAGGAGGGCTATAAAGAGGTGGAAGCAATAATGTATGATCAGAACAATTATGACACTACTCTGTTGGTCTCTGTACTTATACTCTGTTTTGTGAAAGCGAATGTTCCCGTGGATCCACGTAATTAAACTTGAAATAATCAACTGTTATACCAGACTCTGAAAAGTTTTTGTTTGTAATAAATCGCAAACATTTTCCATCTTCCACAATTTGGCACCCCAGATGGGACTTCAATATCTTCACGACGACGGTGTTTGCTTTTCAACTCTCTCCAGCTGACTGAACTGCGCGCATCATAAATAGGTAAGCGAAACCTACTTGACAAAATTCGCAATAGTTCGTATCAGTCTGTTTTGAGAGTTGAATTGTTTGCACCGGAGCCGGGAGTGACGAAGTCCGATTTGTTGCATATAAAATAACAGTTGATTATTGATGGTACATGTTGTATTGATGTTTCATTGTCATAATTTTATGTACTAAAAGATAATATAGAAAGTCCTTCAATAAGAAGTTAAAAAGAACAAAAAAAGAGATGAAACTGAATATTTGATAACAAAGTATGCTCATTGAAGAGAACTCCTAAACAGTATAGTATAGCCAATTCGGGGTTCCCAAAATCTGTTATACGTGAGGGAATAACTAATTCGATGCTTCTGAGAGCTTACAATAAGAACTTAAAGTGAGGGGGCTAGCTGACCGGTTATCAACTGCTGCCGTGGGGTTAGGGCCCCCAGCAGAGGTGGTTAGAGTCCCCTTGCAGGCGATAAGATAGGTGTGTGACGCAACCTAATTGGGTCACATTACTCCCCTTGGTGGGTTGCAATAGCTGTGGTTGACGAACCCCTATGTGCCAAGCCAAGGCTGGTCCTAAATTAAGGTAAATTAATAATTCAAATTAGATTATCCAAGAGACCCTATGTTGAGGATACCCAAGAACATTAGGTGAGGGGCCATATCCAAGAAACCCTTTGTTGAGGATACCCAAGAACATTAGGTGAGGGAACTAAAATCTCTACACTGTTAACAGAAGTATGAATGGTCGACCTTGAATGAGTGTTTGTGTGTGAGCGAGTGAGCTGAAGTTTTGTATGTGCGTAGTTGGGGACTGAATGTGTGTATGAGTGAGAGTGCGTGCTCAATAAAACGTATGATTGGGTTGCGTTCCTTACTATCGCACCACTACGCTTGTGTTTTTGGTATGTAATGATCTGTGTTCTGATGAAAATTATAGCAAGAGGTGTATGTTACAAATTATTATGAATATAAGCCATTTAAAATTACGTCACGGCTCTCTATTCTTTTTTGGCGCCACCTGGTGGCTATTTGAAGGAGGTTCAGCATAAACGACAAACACATTGAATATAATAGTGTGCAATATTGGGTATGCATTATATTTTGCAAAGTTCTCTGTAATCTTCAAAATAAACACCAGAGTGGCAATTGCCATACTTACACCATTTGTGTTGGTTAATTCTCACGCAGGCACAGATCACTTTTATTTTTCTATGGTTTGTTTTAACATAACTAAAAATATGTTTAAATTTCTGAGAAACGAAGGATAACATTTCTTTTTGGGGTGTTATTGGAAAAAGTTATTTTTACTATTTATCATGACTAGTCCAAGCCTGTACAGTGTTTGTCACTAGCTCTCGTCTGGGCCACTTAATTGAACAAATCATTTAACAGGGTAGAAGTGGTACCAGGTCCATACGCTTAACTCTCCTGGTACACGTATGACTCTACAGGTGAAGAAAGATCTGTGCCAAGCACTAGGCACTCGCAAAAGAAATTATGTAATAATATAGGCAATACAAATGAACTGAAGTGCACTATCCTCCTGGCTCACCGACTCACCTGAGATGACGGTTGCCTGGGGTTTCTTTCCAATTCCAATTGGAGAACTCTGTGCGCACGAAACGAAATTGTCCTCCCTGGACAACCTGGACAATCTAAATTATGAAACGCGACCAAGACTCACTTTTAAGTTAAGAATCAACTGGCCAATATTAAATGTATTGTCTTGTGTGTGTACGTTTAAATGTTATGTGTTTGTGCTATGTCCAAGACTTGCAAACTGCCTGCTTAACAAAACTAACAATTAACTGCAA
>JACXGI010000926.1:0-109659 GCA_016801175.1 Esox masquinongy
TTTGCAGGTGTTTTGAGTTAATTAGCTGATTAGAGTGTGGCACCAGGTGTCTTCAATATTGAACCTTTTCACAATATTCTAATTTTCTGAGATACTGAATTTGGGGTTTTCATTAGTTGTCAGTTATAATCATCAAAATTTAAAGGAATAAACACTTGAAATATATCAGTCTGTGTGGAATGAATGTATACATTATACAGGTTTCACTTTTTGAATGGAATTACTGAAATAAATCAACTTTTTGATGATATTCTAATTATATGACCAGCACCTGTAGTGTTGTCTGAACAAGCTTGTGTAAAACACCCAAAGATTACATCCTTATTTAGACAAGCCAGAGATGAAGCTATCATCAGCACCTCCACGGACGAAACACTGCCGCTGCCGGTAGCTAGCAGCAGCAATGTCTTCACCAGCAACCAACCTTCCCAATGCAACATCAGTGTTAATAGTGACAAAAATAGTCATTAAATATCTATTTTTCAGTGGCTGTTGACGAGACGATTACTGACTAAATAGAAACAGAAAAAATGAAAAATACCTTTCATTTGGGTTGACAAAAATGCGAATAGATGAATTTATCTTTGTGACAATAGTCAAATATAACTACCATTGTTGGTTAGGAAGAGTTTGGATAGAGAGGTTTTCAATGTTTTTTTTTCCATGATGCACTTTCAGATACTGTGCTGTGGTGCCTGGAGATGCCTGTTCTAACCTCGTTCTTCCATTTCAAACTGATACAACAATAACGGGTGTGCAATACGCATTTTCCACAGGCTAATTACATTTCGTAAATTTCACGCTTGAAAAATACAGTACTCTAGGTAGTTTTGCAAACTTTTTAGGACTCAAACATCCCATCTGTTTAGTTTAAGTTCTGTATACTTATTGTCATAGGGCAAGTGGATTAGACACTGCATTTCCCTTGCAATGACATCCAACCAGCTGTGGACAATGGAAGCAAGAGTCCCACAACTTTACCCAAACCTAAAGCAAGGTCTTGATGAGTAAGGGCTAGTCTTATGGCCTGTGTCCACTAGGTGTTTAGCATTTTCGCTTGTTTCGCTGTTTGCTGGGCACTTGTGGGCATTTTTGCTTTGTCTGTTCTGAAAAAAATTCTGGTTTTCTTATCAACGAAGGAAATTACATTAACTAGCTTATGTGGCTTGCAGTATTATGGTGTCAATCCACTTTTTTGAGCGCAGGTAAGGGTAAGGGATGATTACGTTAATGAAAATAAACCAAGTTAATAATAATTCAAATTTTTCTGTAGGAGAAGAGAGTAGCTACAGGGCAGTACTAGGCTACAGTAGCTAGTGCAGTGTTTGTGTATTTGATGACAAAGTATTATATTAACTTGCTATTAATAATACCAAATTGTCTTCCTGCTCAGTAGTAGTATTCTGAACACGTTGTACAGCTCTGGAAATCTGAATACTGCATTTATTACATTTTCCTCCATGTTGGTTGTAGAATAAAGAGATATTAGGCTATGCTAGGAACTTTTCACAGTGATACCGCAGAAAGGAGGAACAGAGACATCTGTCCTGATTGGCTATCGCCCAACGCTGGCTAACGAAATTTGTCTCAAATTTGCATATTATATAGGGGAGCTCTGCACCTCTCACGCCAGCTACGCGCTGCCAGGTATCCCACACTGCCTCATGCACATGGTCACGTGACTCCATTGACAAATCATTGGAGGCGAAATTTCGGTAGCCAAATTTCGTCTCTAAAACGGGCCATTAGCTTCATCAGGACAACATGAAACTGGTGAGTTACATAGAGTGGTGTTGAGGCTGTGGGCATCCATGCAGATGTCAGGTAAGCCAGCATAGTGAGGAAAACTTGGGCAGATGGAAGGCTGGTATAGAATTTTTTTCAGGTCTTGGTGCTTCTTGTTTTTCCCTCTAACAATGCTCCTTCAGTGATGCATTCTCCACAAAGAAAGCATCTATCTCCTGCATTGACGATCTTTAGTACCTCTCCATTCTGTGTCGTCCATCAGCACTGTCATTAAGAAGGGACTTAGAAGGAATGAAATCGGTGAGCAGGGGGTCATTTGATGGTTTAACCTGAAAACAAAGTACTCGTTGAAACAGGACGATAAGTTGATAAGTAATTCACTACAGTTCAAATATTGGGAGCAAATACTCTTAGTTACCGACACAAACGAAAGCAGATGGTAAATAAGGCAACATTCGGTAAAACCTGACTGAAAAGCTCACAACAACTTGTTCATAGTTAGGACTTAAGTTGTACTACTGCAGTTACATTGTTACATGTAGGTAATTGTAACAAAGACAGTTGCATTAAAAGTTTAAAACCGGACACAGACTGCTAAAGTAACAGCTACAAGTAGAACTTTATAGCTAGCAAGCTAATTTTAAAAAAGATACAAAGATACGTTGTATCTATAAACTACATATTTTGTTAGCTAATCCTACATATTTACCTTACCTGTAATGGAGTACTGCAGATCTTCAAATTTGCTGTCAGTAGCCAGCAGTTTCTCTTCACCGCAGCAATCCAGGCATCCAGTTGTTCCGTTTCTTTAGGAAATCAAAAAATCTTGATTGTTGACAACTTGTTCGTCTCTGGTCTCAACAAACAGCTGACAGCACAGCAACACGATCCAAAAGACAACATTGTTTGAAAAAAATATTTTAAATCTAAAATTTACCACAGTAATTTGCTCACTTAACCTTGGATGCTTCTATATTTACTGACATCAACCAAAACAATAATACACTCTGCTGAAATCGGAAACTGTCAAGGACAAATATTCAACAAACCAAAATCCTAGAATATTCATCAAACCAGAAAAGGAACCAGGCAAGCCTAGTTCAGCTGGCCCGCAATTAAAGATAATAAATATTGTTGCCTGCACTGGATTCAATCCCGGGTCTCCAACATGAGTGGCAGTGTCTTTAACCACTAAACTGCGGTGCTATATGCATGCCTAGTGTACCTCGACATTATATAATTCTGTCACGCATTAACATCATGCCAAGTTTGAATATTTCGCTAGACACCATTAAGCATTGTGTTAAACTGACTAACATTTCTTATTAAGTTTACCTCCACCACAAATAGCTTCTATGAAATGTATGGCTTTTGCCACTGGCCATTTTAACAGGTTATTAGACAGTAATAGGCTTACTAGTATCTAACTTACTACTTGGAATAGTCTTAAGAATTGAGCAATTGCTAGCGAGACTGAATATGAATTTTACACAACCAAAGCTATTTCATGGCACAGAAATGTTCCTTTTTCTTTCATTCGTGAATGATGTTGATACAATAACTATCAATATAGGTGACAATAACCGACTTTTTCGTCAAGTGAAAAGACAAGAGAATCGTGGAAACCCCTACTCTTTTGATGCCTAAGGAGTTTTGATCTAGCCTATATTACCCCAGAAATCATGCACAGATGCATACTTCGAAAATCCACCAGAAATAGCAATATAAACAATTTTATTTTAGGCTTACTATAACGTAGCTACAGAAGGTTGTAGCCAGCAAAGTTTTTGTCCATCCAGAACAAATCCTAATGCATAATTTGCTTTGACTTAGGTGAGATTCGAACGCAGGACCTGTTGGTTGCAGGTCCGCGCCTCTAACCACTACACTATTTAACAAGGGGTAGTCAGACTGTCAGTTACTCACCCACTCAGTCAGTCAGTAAGAAACATTCGCTCTTCTTGGCCAGCTCCGCTTACACGGTCTGGCAAAAATGTCTATTGAGATTCAAAATAGACAGCAAAACAACCCCACTTATCCAGCTAATTGTCATCTACTGTGTCTTAACCTGCATGTCATAATCTGTCAAGACATGATCATTCAATGTGTCGTGGAGAAGCCTTGGAGGGGAAAACAATCACGAGATGACAGATGACGGCTGTTCCGTCAGTCTGGCCCAATTAAGCTCAGGCCGGTAATTGTCTAAACAAATTACAACGGGACACTTCTGGGGGGTTACGTGGACATTAGTCTAATCTCTAACCATTAATAAAGACATAAATGACCAACATATTGGTTTGAGTGGCTGAAATTGAAAGGGCATACGGATAGTTAGAACATCATGTAGTCTGCTGTTATCTACTGAGTAGCAGCATGACTGAAAAGACCCATGTTGACCGCCATCATAGCTTCAGTTTATTTTGTTTCCATAAAAATTGGCAATAAGTTGTAAAACAACCTTGCACCTAACGTGTGAATCTGTACACCCAAAGACAGTGACTCGGTTAGGAGGGTTTTTCATGTTAATGTCAGACAGCCTATTTGGCTAGCAGGAATCTCATTAGGGCCTATATTGACAATGTGTTTCATTAACTTGATTAATCACATCTCTTAAGGCATGGTTCCATAGCAATCAACAGCTCCGCACCACAGAGGGCTGTCGTATCTGCAGTCAAAGATGGCTCTCCACAGGTTTGCCCCAACAGACTATACGCTTTACAACCACTGCTATGCCCTGTCTGTCCTGACTTGAATTTTCCTATATTAACAGACACTTTAGGAATCTCTATCCTCATAAAGGCACAAACATCATAATTCAAAATCTTTCCTAACCCTAACCAACAACCTTAACCCGGAAAACCTAACCCCTTTTCCTTAACAGCCAGTCTCAAACCTGAACCTAACCACTAACTTAAAACCCTTACCTCAACTGTGCATGTTTCCCTAAACCTAACCCCTAAGCTGTATTTTTTTTTTGTGGTGACAGGCAAAAAGTGGGATATTTTTGGCCCCACCAGGTAAAACATGAACACAAACATGTACAGTGCCCTACACTAATATTGACACCCTTGGTAAATATGAGCGGAATGGGCTATGATAAAATGTCTTTAAAGTTTATTGTCTTGATCATTCAAAATACCAACAAAAATGTAACCTTTAATTAACTTAAAGCAATTTAAAGAAAAAATTAATTCTTATCATAAAACAGTTTTTTTCCTCAAAAATTTGTGCCACAATTATTGGCACCCCTTTATTTAATACTTTGAGCAACCACCCGTTGCTAAGATATAATCTAAATGTTTTTTATGGCAACCCTCCCAAACAATGTGTGGTTATGTAGGTGGCGTCTAAACATAGTTTGGAGACTTTCCAAACCCAATATCCAACTAACGTCTGCAATTCTCCAGCTGTGATCCATGGAGATTCTTTGGCTACTCAAGCCATCCTCTTAACACTAGAACCGCCAGGCCTTTCAGATTCCCAGTATCTGCCAGAGCCGAACGCCATTTAACATCATTAGCATACAAATCGTCCCTATTAGCATACACGTTCTCCTCCGCAGCATCACCATCCAGCCAGATCATCAGATCATCTACTGCGTCGTCATCAAACTACATAGAATAGTCTAAAAAAGAATGAATTACAGAATTTGTTTGTTTTAAATGGTTAATGAATTTGAAAAAATATGAGAATGTGTTTGTATTTAAGGTCTTATCATACGAAAAAAAACGATTAAGAAAAGAATACGAAGAACGATTATTTTCTAAGAACACAGGCTATAGTATTTTCATTAGTTTATTAGTCCTTACAAATGTACAACATGAAAATTACACAACACTTAAATTATTCAAAGAAAAATCCATTAGAATTTAGTTTTCATTTTGATCTCATTTTGTTGATGTACAAGGTAAAATCAGAGATATTATTGACCAGTTTGCGACAATGAAAGGATATACGCATGAATAGCAGTAAATAGGCCTAAGGCACGGTTGCTTGATAAATACGATAAATTTCAAAGAATGAATTACATACATAGGCTACAGCCTATTTGTAGAAATAAAATTGATAGACCCAAGGATTTTGTAGTCTCTCTTCAAGTAAAAACATTGCAGTGTATTATTCAATGAATTGTATTTGTAAATTCAATTAGCAGAGGAAAATGATGATCAAAGGATGATTTACAGTAGCTTACACTGTCATGCTGCCTAACGTGATCACGCCTCCTGGGGAAGCTCGACTACATTGCTCCCTGTCGCTGGCCTATTAGCCACCACTGTCCACTCTTCCGGCTGCTAGCACCGCATTCACGGAACACCCCGGACTCTCCACTATTACGCACACCTGTTCCTCATCACATCACTCCGGACTTGCCATCATTACGGACACCGGATCCTCACTACTACAGCCTATAACTGCCCTTGTGTTTGTCAGAGTCTTTGTGGAGTATTGTCTGTTAGTTGTCCGTGTGTTCGTTGTTTTTCTCGCCTAGTGCGTTTGTTCCTTTGTATCAGATCAAGCCATATCGGCCTTCATTGTTTGTATTACACATTATGCTTTTCAGCTTAGTAAACCCTTGTTTCACCATTCATACTGTGCCTGGTCTCCTTGCTTACCACACCGTGAAATACATGAATCACAAAATTTAAAAATGTAAATTAGATTAGCAGAGTAAAAGGATGATCAAAGGATTACAGTAGTGTCTGGCAGTGGCATTTGTGGTTGCCTTTGGTTAGTTTCTTTTTTTTTTGTTTGGAGGCTCAGGCATTGGAGGCGGCGGCTCATTATCAGAATCAGATGAAGCCCCGAATATCTGACATGTTGATTTCAGGATCTATTTCTGATCCTTCATCTGACTCCATCTCATCTAAATTTTGCAGCATCTGCAATGCTGTCAGGGCATCAAATCGTTGGGTTTTGTTTGCCATTGTGAACTAAACGCTGTAAATTGTGTCTGAGTTGTCTCTGACTTTCTCACCAAGTTCAGATTATACAACCCTCTGGATTGATCAGAGGGTTATCGCCCATTCATCCATTGACGTCATTGCTATTTCATTGCTATTCAATACATTCGATTAGTTTAGATTCAACTATGTCATTGAACAAGTACAAGTACAGTATAACGAAATGCAGTTAGCATCTAACCAGAAGTGCAATAAAAGAGTGCAAAAAGTGAAACAATTAAGAACAATGTATGTTATAAGTGGGATGTATAAATGTTCCAATTGAAGGTGCAAGGTGGCAACTGAAATGCAGTGATAGCAGCAATGAGGTTCCCGAGGTAGAAATGTACATGTAACAACTGAAAAAGAATGTAAACAACATGTACAGTTTCAAAGAATGATGTACAGTAGGCTACATAAAAATATAGAAATCATTTGTCGGTTGAATTGATGAAAAACAGTAACGTGTAATAAGATAATTGGTGATCGTTGGTATTTCATTTTGTGAATAATTATTTAGCCTAATACATTTGTAGAATCTTAATCTTCAGTTAAATAAGCAGAGAAACTTCAAAGAGAGATGACAGGACGTGTATGCGATTTTGTTTCTCTCTCCTAATAAAGACAGAAACGTGTAATACGTTTGCTGAATTGATAACTGGTGATCATTGGTATTTCATTTTGTGAATAATTATTAGCGTAATACATTTGTAGAATCTTAATCTTCAGTAAAATAAGCAGAGAAAATTCAAAGAGAGATGATAGAATGTGTATGTGATTTTTTTCTCTCTCCCAATAAAGACAGGAATGTATAATACGTTTGCTGAATTGACAAATGGTGATTGTTGGTATTTCATTTTGTGAATAATTATTAAACATTAAACATTTGTAGAATCTTAATCGTCAGTAAAATAAGTGGAGAAAATTCAAAAAGAGATGATAGGATGTGTATGTGATTTTGTTTCTCCCTCCTAATAAAAACAGTAACGTGTAATAAGTTTGTTGAATTGGTAATTGGTGATTGGTAAAGAATGTCTGCATATTTCATTTTGTGAATAATTATTTAGATTTACATTTGATGAATTAGACTACTCAAGAAGCTGAATCTCCTATTGAAAAACAATAATGTGTGATACATATGTTGAATTGTCAAGTAGCCTATATCATTTGTATTATGTATAAATAATAACCTAATTAAATTTTTGAATGGCCCTGGGAATCTTTCATTTTAATTCAAGTTCATTCAAATTCAGCCAAGACTATCATTCATCTGGGAGTATCGCACATTCATCCATTGACTTCATTCATTCAGTGAGGGGTGATTAGCGCCTGGGTACCATTAGCAGCTGCCTGGGTACCAACGGTAAGTGTCGTGGGCTGTTGACCGTTTAAGTAGGAAAACAGGGTAAAAAAAACAGGTAAATACTCTCTAAATATTTTTGTGAGTTTAGAAATCTGACAACATTTGCTGTTTATCCTCCTGGTCTTTCATTCAAAATATTCGAATGTTTTTATTCGTTGAAGGCACTGTACACACATCTGTTTTCTCATGTTATTATATTTAAAATGTATGGACTCACTATTAAGTCAGTCTGGGTAAGAGCATCTGCTAAATGACTTAACATTTTAATGTCTGTTTCAGTATGGGCAGGGACATGTGAAATTAATACATGTCAGTATACTTAATTGGCTGATCCTTCCTGACTGCATAGTTGGGCACATGATCAACTAGGCCATTAGGAGAGATCAAGAAACCTGGTCATCAGAAGGGTTTGGCGAATTAAATTAAAGTCACACCTGGATAACTACATTAAAACTGATTTCTTCAATAGTTATGTCCATCCTAGCACATTTTCTCCAGTTGAGTCCTCTAACCAACTCTATGCCAGGAACCATTTTCATGAAAAAAAAAAAAATCTCAAGTTAAAAATCCAAAATGAAATGTGAGGGTTATCAAAGATAGCCAAAGTGAGCATGAATTCTGAAATCCTAAATGGATAGTATTTATTGATATCTGAAGTTTTGATGTCCGTCCATCTCTGTTTTCCTATGCATCTCTGTTCCCTATGCCCATCCAATGTGTGTGGGAGATGAGCAGCTGCTCACTGGGACTGGCCATGCCAAGGTGGGGGAGGCTGAGGGAAGCTAATGCCCTTCTCCAGACGCTGTTTACTGTGGGTACACCAAGCCCAGACAAACCCACCTGCCATGCCTATTTACTTTTCATTTCCTGTCCAGTATTCAAGTCCAGATATATTCTCTGTCTTCCTTCAGGGATAAAAGTAGTTTTGGTGGCAGTCCAAGCAGGTGGTTTCTGTGAAAGCTGACTCAGACGATTAGCTGGTTCTGTTCACTCTCCTGGCACATGATCCAGCTCAAGTCTATCTGGGAAGTGTATTTGAAGATCCTCTGGCTATTCATTGTAAAGGTTCAAACTTAATTGAAAAGAGAGAATTTGTTCAGAGTGAAGGGCTTTGAAAATGTATTATCTACAGTCTGTATTAGAAAATTAGGTTGTACTGGTCAGAAATGTCTGCTGAAGGTCCCAACTAAATGTGCATGAGCTACTAATGTAAGAGATTCTTATCTATATCTCTGCCACCAAGTCCAGAGATACCTGTAAACGCTACTACTCTCTTGCACATTTTACTCATCATGCAATGACTATTACACATAAAGTTACACTTGCAGTGGATAACACTGAAAAGATCACTTCAAGCAGTAGGGAAGGGAATAATGCAAAATGTGTTCCCTATTTGTTTTGTGGATGTTCAGCAGAACAGTGTCTACATCTCTCAACCTGGTTCTGCCAACTTGGTTCTGCTTGTATGAACTAAATGTGAGATGCTCTTGACAGAGATAGATGACCAATGAATTCTACCATAAAAACAAATCAATCATATTGCTAAATAATCCTCCTGACACATTCCGTTCAAATCGTAGCAATTTTTTGCTAGGGGAAACAGTGGGTCTCACTTTAACTGATGTTCAGCTTAAAATTGTATGAAGTTATGTCATGCTTTTGTATGGATTAATTCATGTGGAATAAATATCTCACAATGTCAAATTTGACTATATTGAGTATGACATGCATCTGTGCTATTTAGAAATATTAGTACTGCCTAATAAAGACTATAAATTATATTGAATTGAGGCAATAAGTATTTATAGCAAAGACATGGTTCTTGGGATATCATTGCAATGGATAGTTTGCACAATAGACGGTAAGTCATACAAGCATATGCGGAATTACATTTATTATAATATACTAAATGACTAACAGATTTATAGGGTGGCCAAACGTCTTTCGCTTTTCGGATAGCATAGCCAATATATAATGTTACTTGTGCTTGATCAGTCTTCTCTTCTAACTAGACTGAGGAGAATAAAAACATCCCACATTCGTTTTAGTATAAATCAATTAATGGACTTTAACGAAAACATCATGACCATTAGGAAAATGGCAAATCCCTCCCTACATATACACAAAACGCAGTTATCCTGAGACTGCTATGTTGTATAATAATATTACTCTAGTGCCAGTCTCTGGCGTCCTATTAAGGCTAGGGCAGATTTCAAAGGTTTACTTTTGACCTACAAAATATTATATGGATTTTCTTGTAATTATCTCTCTGAATTGGTCCTACCATACATACCTAAAATAATGCTATGTTCACAAGACACACTTTTCTTAGAAGCAAAAAATAAATATAAAAAACAGCTTGAGAATGAAGGCTTACTATTACAGACCTTGGGTAACGATCGGCCAGTCCATGTAAGAAATGCAGATTCTGTCTGAAACTTTACTCAAGACTCTACAGTAGGTCCTATGACTGAGTGTGGTCGGGCCCAAGAATGTGAAGGTAAATTGTAGGTCACTGGACTGATGAACCGACTTTGCTGTCTGTGCAAGGCAAGGCACACCTCTCCCCACTGGGATACTCCAAACTTATCATGGGGGTTGAGTCACTGGCATACTCATTCTCCCATGCGGTCACTAAGATGGTGCATGATGTCATGCCAAGATTTATGCCATACTTGATATGAGTTAGTTGAGTCACTGACAAGATCTTTCTGTAGGGTTTCAAGCCCCCTGTGGCTTGCGTGGTGGCAGTGAACTCTGTGGGTTATAATAGACCTTGTTTTTGGGTAGTTGGTAACTGCTTTTGGTGGTCTGGGACTGTATGCTTTGATAAAACTAGCGTTTGTTTCATTATATGTATTGTATACTATAAACACGCACATACTAGGGTTTCCGTTAGCTGGTTATAGCAGCCTTTTGGTGGTAAAAAAAGAAAAGCCAGTAAAATAATTTTCTGCCAGCCATATGTATTTTTTACGTTTCCAAAATATCCAAACTGCTTGCAAAGTCCTGACAACGAGCTTCAGTGTAGTGTACCTTAACTGGTAAACTGGTAAAGATTGCCTCAATTTATAATAACATAATAAAATCGGCCTGGTTCTATTATGTTATTATAAATTGTAATTTAAGGAAGGAAAATGTAACCAGGCAAAGAAGTCTGGAGTAGCTCACTTTGAACAGGCCAAGATCCACCACAAACGCTATACATGCTCCAGTGATGTGCCACACAGCCCCTTGCAATTGAAACAAAGTGTGCACTGTGAAAACGAAGCTCTCATCATCTCCCGTAGCGTGCATTTCATAATACCAGCAGCATGAAATGTCCACTTGCAAAACATTGAGGCAATTGTTGGGTTATTTTTAACTAAGCAAAATGACAGTCTGTGCAGTTGTAGACTAAATAAATTACATTCGCCTACGCAAATAGCTGTTTTGTTATTTATTAGGGTGATTTAAAATGTTCAAACAGCCTGTGTTTATTGCTATAGGCATGTTTCTCTATTGAAAAATGTGAGGTTGTCCCAAAGCCCTTGAGTGTGTGCTTGTGGATGAAGCATGATTATTTGGAATCCTACCTGAGACTACTTAGACACCAGCAAAGTCGCTTCCTCTTCTGTTCCAACTGTATGCTGAAGACAAGGGTTTGATCACAAACAGCAGTAGCAGCAGCATTTTGAGGTTGATCTTGCAGTGGGGATTGGGTGAATATTTCAAAGAGTTACTGGGCCTAGCACCACATATTGTGGCTTGTTTTAATTATGTGTTTGTTTAGTGTTCTGAGGAAAATGTAACTTAATTTCAGAGGAAAGCCACTTTACATTTTCATTATGTTGGGGCTTTCATCAAAGTGTTTCTTGGTGCATGTGACTCAAATGACTTGACTTGGGAGTGTGCCAAGTCACCCTTTATAAAGCACAAGGTTATGTAAAATTTGAGATGAGTTATATCACATTTGGCATTGGTGAGTTTGTCACTCTTTTGACATATCTATAACCCTTTATAAAGCATGACAGACAGATACGGATGCTTGGTAACAGATGTACAAACTGCTTATGGAGGCTTTGTAAAGTCTTCTAGAAACAGCTATTAATTATGAAATGTAATAGAATACTTACATAAAACCTACTGACTTTTTGCTGCCTTTAAGTAAAATTGCTTTTGTGTCTAGAAAAGCTTTAGGGTAATCCAACTGTAATATTAATTCAATTAAGTTAAGGTTTAGTTTACCACAGAGTGCAACTGTCTTGTCTTCAGGAAGAAAAGAGACCAGTTTACTCTCTGTCTGACTCTACCTACATTCAGCTATAGTAATCATCTTATGGTAAGCTTAGAACTTCTGATGCAAAAATGACAAACATGTAAACAGCGTTGGGTAGGTAACTTTTTAATGTAATCCATTACAGTTACAAGTTACCTGTCCACATTTGTAATCAGTAACATAACTTTTGAATTACTTGAAGTCAGTAAGGTCATCTGATTACTTTGAATTACTTTGAATCCTCTAAACAAGTCCTATCTAAAAAAGGGTTATGCGTGCCCACCACACACACAACTGGGGATCACACACACAACTGGGGCACACAACTCTTATTTGGGTTCAAATAACGATGTTTTAAAAACATTACATTTAAAAAATCAAACAAGCAATGTGTCATAATTATTTCATGCGCCTAATATTTTTCAATAGAAGTAATCCAAGAAGTAATCATATATTTTTTTCTGAAGTAATCCGATTACAATAGTTTAGCTGGTAACATAACAGACTACACTTACAGTTTTTTGTAATCCGTTAAATGTAATGTATTACTTGTAATCCGTTACTCCCCAACTATGCATATAAAGATATGGACAGCACAAACTGGTCTAAAATAGCTAAAGACATTACTTTTCACTCTCTCAGCATTTGGAAATGCACAAACTACCAAACTAATAACTATTTCACTTTCTGTTTTGAGATGTTATATATGTCTCACACAAAAACATAAGCTCTAGAATTCATAATCAATTTGCTGAATGATTCAGCCAAAGACTTCTGTGAGTTCACTAGCTGTGGGCACTGTGTCTGTTGTTGGTTGTGGTATATTGAAATTAGGATACACCCATTTATATTTTACTGATTGCCTATTCCCTTGTTCGCGCTTGAAATTAAATCAAATTGATCAATTACAACCCTTGATTGGTTTCTGATTCTTGATGGGACTACATTTCTCAACTACACTGTTTTATAGAAACATCCAGATTACCTTTGTTTCATAGGTATGTTACATTGGACGGGTAAGAAACAATACAGTTAATGGGATGCATGATTTCTAGCAGTTCCTCTGATTTCCAAACAGGAAATGTATGAGGATGGTATCTAGAGCACGATTAGACCAAGAAATCCCTGGTGACAATGGATCTATCTCCCCAAGTGATGCTTGTGTGTAACATTAACTTGTTTTACCAGGTGTAACAGCTAGGCGAAGCCAGTGCCCTGTCGGTAGTCATATTTATATGTTGATTGTCTTTAGATTCTAGTCATTCTGTTTCTATGTTCAGTGTTGGTTCATTCCTTGTGTTCATTGATTTCACCTGTGTCTAGTTTAGTCTTCCCACCTTTGTCTCGTTTCCTCTCATCACCTCTCTATTTTTTCTCCCTAATTCCATGTTTGTTGGTCATTGTTCAATGTTAGGTTTAGTTGCCTGTCTAGTCCTCTTACGCCTTCTTGTGTTTAAGTAAGTCTTTTGACTTAAAATCTGTTCTTACTGTTAATCTACGTTTGTGTCCTGCTTCTCTGTGGAACATGACACCAGGCATTATCTACTATCAAACCAAGGCTGTGGCCGTTAATTCAAAGAACAGTGTAAGGTCCTCTTTAAATATTTCTAGTCTCATCTATTTCATCTATATCATCTATATCATTGTATGGCACTAATTAAGTACACAATGGAATTAGAAATATGGAATAGCTAATTTTATTCTGAGTCTAAAGTAATTGATTTGAACACTTAACCTCAAAACTGTGCTTTAGCAGTCATCTATTGATAAAAAGAGGTGAAAACCAGCAGCTACTGCCAGGCAGTTGTATAGGACAGAGGTGAAAGGCCACTTAACACTTATTTTCTCTTTGAACGAGAATTGAAACAGATATCTCCTCTGTTTCTATGAGTTCAGTATTAGAGCAAGCAAGGGATTCTCACAATGCTGTGTGGTCTTGTTCTACTTATAACCATGACACACCAACTTCAGAGTGTATTGTAGTCATGATGCATTCAAAACATCCCTGAGGCCATAAGTGAACCATCAATTATTACACACTTACAGTATTCATTTTTATATTGAGGTCACGTTCTCACCACTCACTGATTTATCTCTTTGGACAGTTTTATTGTACACTTGATATTCAGCTAATCCCTTGGTAGCTGATCATATATACATGCCATATCCGAAATCCAGAGTTGAATTCTGTGAAACACTTATTTCCAACCAACTATGGGGAATATAAATGCAAAAGGGAACAAAAATACAAAAGGGAGTCATAACGCATATCCCAAATTACTGGGGATTGAAGTCATAATATATTCCATAGCTCAGTATTCCACACACATTCAAAGGATTTTCAGAACTGTTACTGTACATTTCTTGATCTGTTCTGCAGAATCTGCAGAATGTTGTTTGGGATGGAATTTATATGGATAACTACAGAATATTCAAAAGACTTACCAAGGGAAAATAGGTCAGTTCTACCACTAGAGGCCATCTTCTGTTGAATAATCCTCAGTGCATATGGCAAGGGGACTGATGAACGAAAAGACCACAGAAAACCCACTCACCATCTTCTCTAGATTTCTGTATGAAGGCATCCACACCGCTCTCCCCGTAGTTCCCCTCAGATGCCACGGTGGAAACGTAGTTCCAACGCATGGCCTTGACGATGTCCACCATGGCCTGGGCCTGGTAGGAGTCTGGAGGGACAACACGGGAGAAGAAGTCGTAGCGCGTGTCGTCGCTCAGTTCCGGGGCAGTGGAGGCGTAGCTCACCTGGGGAATCTGAGGAGACAGAGAGTGAGGGAAGAAGGGATTACGTAAGATGGAGAAGAGAAAGACTTGAGAGGAATGGTGGGGACCAAGGACAGCAAACAGAGTCTACGTCTCTAGGGACAGTGCTGACGATGTCATCCAGCAGATTGCCTGCCCTTCCTGACTGAACAGAGAGCCTCTCATCCTACATCCCCAGCTGTGTTGGCTCGTACCATGCACCACAGGGAGTCCCTTTTAGACCGCAGGGTGGAGGCAGTGGATAGGCAGGGGGGACGCAGGAGATAGGCAGGTTCACTATGCAAGACGATGAGTCTTGTCTAGCACCTGCATGGGGGTTGCCAACCAACACACAAACATGCTGATGAGTATAGCACAGGGATGAGGCCAAAGACAATACCACTGAGTGGCTATTCATATCCACGCTCATTCCCACTGTGCAGAATTTCTGGTTCCGAGAAGTCATTCATTCATGGTGTGTTCATTTTGTGGTTGCAGGCCTTCATATTCATTCATACTGGGCTGATTTTCTGGTCTTGGGTAGTCATACCCTTCATATTCATGTATTCATTCGTCTAACATTTTGTAGCACTTTGTGTGCACTGTTTGTTTACGACTGTAAGAGATCCTATGAGTTTCAGAGGCATCTAAAACATGCTTGTGGAAATGTCTGAATGTGTCTCAATTGAGCACTCGATTGAGCACACAGGCTGGCAGAATTATTTTCCTGGATGTGATAGTGTGTGCAACGATGTGATTGATGACTTATCCTGTTTTTGTGGGTGTGACATACAAGAATGGAACCCTGATACTAATGAAAAACTGCCATGATTTCCCTCTGGATTCTCTACTCTCTCTTTGCCACAGCTTGGCAGTTCATTTGGACAGCAAGCTCAGAGGCACAAACACACTCTGGAAACACTCAATATTGCACATGCTGCTGGCGAGTTAACACCGACCACAGACCCATACAAAACCAATTATTTGGGCTGCCATTGGAGTGTGGCTTGCTATCTGTTGTCACCATATCTACTCTTGAGCCTTGTCATGTTTTACCAAAGTTGAGTATAAAATATATGGAAGGCGACGTTCAAAGATGACTAGCGTTGTTCAGTGGCCCTCTGGTTAGGATGTCCACTCTGAGATTGAAAGGTTGGGTGTTCGATCTCTGATGTAGACATAATAGATTCTAAAATAATGGTTCACTTGCGCCATGCTACAGAACCAATCCTGGGCCCTGCTACAGAACCAATCCTGGGGCTGGTTTCCCAAAAGCAACTCCACTGTCCCACAGGGGCCCAGGGATCTCAGAGGCACCACTGCAAATTGGCCCAGCAACAACCAGGTCGGTATGGATGTCTGGGATGCCAGGTAGGTTGGGGTGGCTTTACTAAATTGTGCTCTAGGGACTTATTTTCAGTAGGGCACCTGCGAGCTCAACCACGGTCATTGCCCTGGTAATGCACACTTCTCCAAGCACATTCATGATGCTTGAAACTTCCTGGTTGAGCAAGCGATGAGATAAGAAGCAGGAATGATATACTTATGTGGACATATAACCTCATAGACCCTCCGGAGTCGGCTAGGGTTTTCTGCGATGATCAGGAATTGGGCATCACGACTTACTGCTCATTCAACTGAACCAACACAAGTTCTATCAAATACTAAGTGTTCATGTCACTCTTATTTGAGTTAACACTAGGAATGTTACATTGAAATACACATCTACAATTGGGAATACTGGCCAATTTGCAGTTTGTAGTCCTGGCCAGTGAATGTTAATGTTTATTTAGTGAGCTGATGCTTTGAGACAGTTTGTTGCCTACAATATATGTTTCTGTTGTTAAGGAGCAGAGTAGTCAAATCTGTGCAGCATTACATGAAAATTTCACTTGATAACCCTTAAAATCTATTCTCAGTCAAAGGAAGATCTAATGTGTTTGGGTGAAAAGCTGCTGCACAATACAGTAAAGAAAACCCAGTCTGCACAGTCCCCTCTTAATTTGCTTGTTTGGTAGCCTGTGGAGTCGTAGCTACAGTAGGTTGGCAGTTTGGCTGCCACACTACAACCATGCCTGCTTGGAATACACTCAAGTCATTGCTGGGTTTGAAATTTATCCAAAGAGAGAGGTTAGAGGCCAGAGTCCCTGAAGTGCTCAGACACGACCCAAAAGATGCTTTGGCCGTCAATTTTTTTTTCCATCTGATGTAGTAGTGGCTTTGCCATGATGTACACAATGACAGACCAGCATAATCCACAGTGCTGTAACGTATGGGATAGACAGAGGAAATAGAGTTGGTAGTTAAAGCAATTCACTGCTACTATACTATTTAGCAGTGGCATGGATTATTTATACTTCACAAAATGAACATGGGAAGGGGACATTTTCACTGTGGATACTTAAAGTGTGCCTTTGTACATAGCATACTAATTTAATGAACAGATCAAGCATTGCCGCATGGGGTGTCAGTTGAATATCATGGCATCTGTGCAGTGTGTAGTAGAGGTCCAGGCACCACAAAAGGGATCTCTTTTAAATGTTTTATTGGTTAGTATTAACCTCACATTATGGGGTTTACTGCCTGTGATGATGTTGTAATTAAAGAAGGTAGGCTAATTAGTGACTAAAACCGCTTTTCTACCACAAAGCGGGTGAAGCCAATGTTCTAACCAGCATTGCTGCTTGTTCCTTTCCATTATGTCTTACCTACATAGTTTGGTAAAGTACAAACGCTAATGGTCCCACATTACACCAGCTAAATTAGAGATTTATACTTGAAGAGATAGATCTCTAAGAAATAGAAATACATATGTGTATATAGTCAATGCCAAATTGTAAACATGTAATTTAAATTTAAGTGAAAAACAAATTGCTAATTTCTTGGATAACAAATAATACAAAGGGTAAAAAATGTATTGCAGGAAAAAGCTTATCATGCTACCATTAGGGAAATGACAACCTTGTAGGAGCTGCAGAAATTTCTGTTAGGCACTGGGCAATTCCTGCATATTACATCAATTGCACATATTATCCACAAGTATAAGCTGTGGAGTAGGGTGGCAAGATGGAAGCCATTTCTCATGTAAAGAACATCCAAATATATATACAGTTGGCAGTCTTCATCTGCAATGAAGACTGTTGCGGAAACCAAGACAGTTCTGCCAAGTTGTTCTGCAGAGTTATTCGAGGAAGGTAAGAGAGGAAGGTTTTCATTCAGTTGTACTGTTCTATCCATCTGTTGTCCCATGTAAAAAAAAAATCTTTTTCCAATCCTTGTCCGCCTGTCTCCTCATCATTTCGGTAATCACACCCAACCCCGTGGCCACAACCTTTTTAGTCTTGGGTTCCCTGCCCGAACAACCCATGTGTAATACCTACTATTGGACAGTATTTGGAACTGTCGATCTTCTGTCAACAAGGCCAAATTTATCTCGGCCTATGCTGCCCTCCAGGCTCTTGACTACCTGGCCCTTACAGAAACATGGATTTTCCAAGAAATGGCTGCTACTCTGGCTGCTCTCTCTTCTTTTGACTATGTAGTTTCCCATAGTTCAAGGCGGCACAGGGCTATTAGTTTCTTCAAATTGGAGATTCGCTCTTTCCTCTTAATCACATAACCATTTCCTCTTTTGAATTCCATGCTGTCAGTGTGACCTTTCCATTCAAGCTTAACATTGTTGTCATCTATCGTACGATAGCCACTCTTGGTGACTTCCTCAATGTGTTTGACTTGCTGATTAGTTCATTCCCTGATGATGGCTCACCAATCAAATTATTTGGTGACTTCAACCTTCCAACATCTGCCTTTGTGTCTTTTCATTCTAATTATTTTTTCCCACTCCTTTCCTCTTTTGCCCTCACCCTTTCCTTGTCAACTCCTACTCACAAAGCTGGCAATGCACTTGATCTGATCTTAACTAGATGCTGTCTGTCAACTAATCTCACAACTACTCAGCTCCTGTCGTCTCACCACTGCTTTGTCTCATTCTCTCTTTCTCTCCTCCACCCAGACCCGGCACTACGAGGGGGCAAGAGGGATCTTAGCCTCCTCAATTGTATTTTCTGCGCCCCCAGTTTAAGGTTAAAAAACCTCTCAAAAAATAGCTGAAATTTAGCCAAAAACAGATTAGCCCCCTCGCCATTTTTAACAGCACCCTCAGTTACTTATTTTGCTTGTTTGGTAACCTGGGCCTGCCTCCACCCCTACAATGTCAGTCCACAATTTCTTATGCCGCCGCAACACTCCCAAATTGGTCTCTCCGCCCCAATCCTATCATCTCTCCCATCTCCTAAATCCTTCTCTCTTCGATCTCGTCTGCCTCTTTCACCCTGGGGATGTCACAATAACAGAATGTTGAACTTCGATATGATACCAGAGAAATTACACGATTCTCAAAAAGTCCAAAACACCAATAGTGTATTTCTTTTAAATTAACAGCTAATATTAAAGCAAAATGTATTTATTTTTAAGGAACATTCAAAAAGGTATACAAATACATTAAATGTAGCCTTCAATGAGACAGTTTTTCTTAGTGCTTAAGTTTCTATCCAAACAGAATTCATAATGAGAAAAATTGTCTACTTGATAAATATCTACTTCATATACTGTATGTATATACACTGCTCAAACAAATTAAGGGAACATATAATCATCACAGTATAACACCAAGTCAATTAAACTTCAGGGATATCAATCTGTCCAATTAGGAATAATTAACGATTGCGAATCAATGTCACCTGTTTTGGTACAAATGAAGCCAACAACAGGTGCACTGGAGAGGCAACAGCAAGACAACCCTCAAAAGGGAATGGTTTTGCAGGTGATGGCCACAGACAATTGCTCTCTTCTCATAATTCCTAACGGATTCTTCTCTAGTTTTGTGTTTTGCTAGTGTCCTTGACACTACTGGTAGCATGAGGCAGTACCTGCAGCCCATTCAGGTTACACAGGTAGTCCAGCTCCTCCAGGATGGCACATCCATAAGTGCTGTTGCAAGAAGGTTTGCTGTGTCTCCCAGTACAGTCTCAAGAGCATGGGAGATACCAGGAGACAGGCCGTTACACAAGGAGAGCTGGACAGGGCCGTAGAAGGACATCAACCCAGCAGCAGGACTGGTATAGCCCCACAAAATGACCTCCAGCGGGCTTCTGGTATTCATGTTTCTGACCAAACTTTCAGAAACAGACTTCATGAAGGTAGCATGAGGGCCCGACGTCCGCTAGTGGGACCTGTGCTCATTGGCATTTGCCAGAGAACACCAGAATTGGTCCGCCATTGGTGCCCCATTCTCTTCACAGATGAGAGCAGGTTCACACTGAGCATGTGACAGACGTGAAAGAGTCTGGAGACACCGTGGTGAACGTTATGCTGCCTGCAACATCATCCGGCATGACCGGTTTGGCAGTGGGTCAGTGATTAGTCTGGGGAGGCATATCCTTGGAGGGTCGCACAGACCTCCACTGCTACCCAATAGCACTCTGACTGCTGTTACGTACCAGGATGAAATCCTCAGACTATATGCTGGTGCTGTGGGCCCTGGGTTCCTCCTGGTGCAGAACAATGCCTGGCCTCATGTGGCCAGAGTGTTTAGGCAGACGAAGGCATTGGCGCCATTGACTGGCCCTCACGTTCCCCAAACCTGAATCCAACTGAGAACCTCTGGGACATTATATAACAGTGCATCTGACGCTGCCAAGTAGCGCCACAGACTGTCCAGGAGCTCAATGATGCCCTGATCCAGATCTGGGAGGAGATTCCCCATGACACCATCCATCGTCTCATCAGGAGCATGCCCAGACATTGTCGGGAGTGCATACAGGCACATTGGGGCCGTACTCTACTAAGTCACATTATTAGTTGCAGTGAGCAAATTTACACAAGTTGAAACAGCCTGTGAATTCAATTGTT
This sequence comes from Esox masquinongy, assembly GCA_016801175.1. Taxonomy (NCBI): domain Eukaryota; kingdom Metazoa; phylum Chordata; class Actinopteri; order Esociformes; family Esocidae; genus Esox; species Esox masquinongy. Next base: position 20,978 of record JACXGI010000926.1, read on the forward strand.
TACTTTGATTTTCGGTGTGAGTCCACAATCACTTAGTGATTTTGGTTTCCATTGACCGTTGGTACGTAATTTTGTTAATTTTGTTTTTATCTTTAGTATATATGTTTTGAGTATTGCAGAACCGTTTAATACCTTCTTGTAAAATACACTGCAGTGAGTGCCTCGCAGTTAATTTAAACTGAACTTAGGACTAGAGACAAATTTCCACTAAAGTGCATGGCAAAAACCAAGAGTTTGGTTATGCAATTGTTCATTTGAATCAACACAATATCATCATAAATCAAACATGATTCTAGCTAGGCTATATATTTGTTGCATTTATGGCAACTAAATTTCAGGAGGTAAGATAATTTACTAGAACGTGCATAAGCAGCCAAGGTTTATTGAATTAATGTACCCTATTTTATATGCTCTACTGCTCTGAAGTATACCTGATTATGTTAACGGAACAAGGCAGAGTTGGTAGGGAGCAAGTAAAAAATGATTTAATTATGGTTAGCTAAGTGAAATGCAACATTAAGATCCCTCCTATTCGCTAACACAGACAGTTTGCCTCAAGGCAAATGCTCTCACGTAGCAGTTAGCCATACGCATGGCATGCTCTGTTAAAGTCACGAAAAACGCAATTTGTGGGAGACAACTTGTTGGTATTAGAGACTGAAATAAATAAGTATAAGGTTGTAAATCAAAGACTTTACATTGTTTGCTGCCCCTATCCATTCGGTATTTTGATTCGGTAAAGATTCCGGAAAAAATTATTCAAGTGTTTTTCCTACAAAACGTATGCCTATGAATGTCAACAGTTAGTTAGAACTTTTAGGGGCAATGATGATAATAAATCAGTGATAACATAGCTAGCTAATCTATTTGTGAAATCAGCTATTTATCATAAGCTCAAAAACACAAGAGCCAAGATAGCAATAGGGCGGGCTACATTATTCTCTTGCCATATACTTTTTCGGTGGCTACATGCAGCAGCCTCTACATCAAGATCGTCCAGAGCATATGCTTAAATACATGGGCCATTTTGGTTGCTGGCTTGAAAGAAATCTGAATGACTTCACTAGATACTGAAACTAATTTACAAAATCCACATTTAAGATATAGTATGTTAAATCAAATAAATTTGCATTGATCAACGTGCGTCACAGTCAGACAGGCAAGTTCCTAGCTAAACATACTTTAAATACATTAAATACAGTTAGGTCTGGAAATAATTGGACACTGACACAAGTTTTGTTATTTTGGCTCTTTACCAAAATATAGTCAAGTTACAGTTGAATAATAAATAGGGCTTAAAATGCAGTCTCTCAGCTTTAATTGGAGGGTATTCGCATCCAAATTGGAGGAAGGGTTTAGGAATTACATCTCTTTTATCCCCTCTTTTTCAAGGGACCAAAAGTAATTGGACAACTGACTCAAAAGCTGTTTCATGGACAGGTGTGGGCTATTCCTTCGTTATTTCTTCATCAATTAAGCAGGTAAAATGTCAAGAGTTGATTCCAGGTGTGACATTCGCATTTGGAAGCTGTTACTGTGAACCCACAAAATGCGGTCGAAGGAGCTCTCAATGCAAGTGAAACAGGCCATCCTAAGGCTTCAAAAAAATAATCAATCAGAGAGCTAGCAAGAAATTTAGAAGTGGCCAAAAGAATATATTCGTAAGCCTCAAGAATATAGAGGCTCGATTAGACTTTACCAAAAACATTTAAAAAAGCCAGCCCAGTTGTATAACAGCATTCTTTGGACAGGTAAAACTAAGGTCAACCTGTACCAGAATGATGGGAAGAAAAAAAGTATGGAGAAGACTTGGAACGGCTCATGATCCGAAGTATACCACATCATCTGGAGGCAGTGTGATGGCATGGGCATGCATGGCTTCCAATGACACTGGGTCACTAGTGTTTATTGATGATGTGACAGAAGACAGAAGCAGCCGGATGAATTCTGAAATGTATAGGGATATATTGTCTGCTCAGATTCAACCAAAGTCAGCGAAGTTGATTGGACAGTGCTTCACTTTACAGATGGACAATGACCCAAAACATACTGCGACAGCAACCCAGGAGTTATTTAAGGCAAAGAAGTGGAATATTCTGCAATGGCTGAGTCAATCACCTGATTTCAACCCGATCGAGCATGCATTTCACTTGCTGAAGACAGAACTTAATGCAGAAAGACCCACAAACAAACAACAACTGAAGACAGCTGCAGTAAAGGCCTGACAAAGCATCACAAACGAGAAAACCCAGCGTTTAGTGATGTCCATGCGTTCCAGACTTCAAGCAGTCATTGCCTGCAAAGGATTCTCGACAAAGTATTAAAAATGAACATTTTATTTATGATTGTGTTAATTTGTCCAATTACATTTGAGCCCCTGAAATTAGGGAATTGTGTATGAAAAAGGTTGCAATTCCTAAACATTTCATATGATATTTTTGTTCAACCCCTTTAATTATAGCTGAAAGTCTGCACTTCAATTGCATCTCAAATGTTTCATTTCAAATCCATTGTGGTGGCGTACAAAGCCAGAATTATGAAAATTAAGTCAGTGTCCAAATATTTCTGGACCTAACTTTATAAAGAATTGTCTAGGTGCATATTTAAATATTTAGCTATTTTAATAAGTTTTATACTTATCAGTAATTTCACCCCATGCACTTTTCATGATGGAATAGCCTCAATACATGCCTACATTCAAGTAGCTCCTCTGAATATTCTGTTACTACTGAAAAAGACATGAAACACCTCCGTGCTCCTAAGAATCCATTGAGTGTAACTGAGGTAGTCATTTGTTGACAGTGAGCGTTTCAAGAAGACAACTTAGAGAATTTAAGTTTTCACCAAAAACACACAGGGAGAGATTTATTTATAATGACGCTTCTGCATTATTTTAATTGATCAGTACAAGGGCAAGCTGATGTCTGTTCCACTGTTTACTCTCTGTTTTAAATATCATATTGTTGAAAATACTCTTAGATTAAAAAAGTAATGCAGTAGATGTTTTTTGTTGTCAATTATATCCATGTTCCTGTCTCAGAGCTGCAACTCCCAACAACTTTAGGAGTGTTGAAGCTCGCGGCAAGCTTTTCTAATAGACATTCATGCCGTTCTGCTTTTTTCCCCACTGCTCGGCCAATCAGGAATTCACTATGCGTGAAGTCAAGTTGGTCAACTTGTGTGAGGGCACCATGTCTCACCTGTCAAACTCTGTAATCCTTACAAGTGCCTGTGCCACCTTAGGGACTCACTTAAATTGTCTTTTGTGTGGCATAGATGATTCCCAAAAAGAATTTCACATTTTGATTTGTCAGACCACAGGACAGTTTTCCTCTTCATCTCAGTCCATCCTAAATGAGCCCGGGCCAAGAGAAGGTGGCGGCGTTTCTGGATCTTGTTTAAATATGCTTTCTTCTTTGCATGGTAGAGTTATAGCTTGCATTTGTGGATGCAGCAACTGTGTCCACAGACAATGGTTTTCGGAAGTGTTCCTGAGCCCATACAGTGATGTACACTACAGAATTGTGTCTGTTTTCAATGCAGTGATGTCTGAGGTCCCGTAGATCACGGCCATCCAATATTGGTTTTCTGCCTTGTCCCTTGCATACAGAGATTAATCTGGATTCTCTGAATCTTTTAAGGATATTATGTACCGTAGATGATGAGATCATCAAACTTTGCAATTTTACATTTATTCTTAAATTGTTGCACAATTTGCCTGCACAGTCTTTCACAGAGTGGTGAATCCCTTCTCATCTTTACTTCTGAAAGACTCATCCTCTCTGAGATTCTCTTTCTTTACCCAATCATGTCACTGACCTGTTGCCTAATTAGTAAACCTAATAAGTTGTGAGATGTTCCACCAGTTTTTTTTAGCATTACACAACTTTTCCAGTCTTCTGTTGCCCCTGTCCCCCCTTTCTTGAAACATGTTGCTGGCATCAATTTCAAAGTGGGTATATATTTTTCAAGAAACAATAACATTTCTCAGTTTCAACGTTTGATATGTTGTCTTTGTACTATTTTTTATTGAATATAGTGTTTAAATAATTTGCACATCATTACATTCTGTTATTCTTTACATTTTACACAGTGTCCCAACTTTTTTGGAATCACGGTTGTATATTGCATTATCTTTTTTTGTGATGGGGTATGCATAACTCCTGACATTTTGAATTTGTAAGAATTTACATTGCCTTTTTCAGTGTGTCTATGTTGTACAGGACAGAAACTGGCCTGGAATTGAAATGTTAAATACACTTTGCCATTATCCTTACCCCGTTGCAAAAGAGACGCAATACTAAATTTGTCAAAATGCATAGCCAATTACAAAAAAGGAATTACAAAGTCTATTTGCATTTGCAATTAAATTGTGTCAGTCAAAGACTTACATAGGGATTCATTTAACCTTGCCCTAGCTGTGATGTGGACTTGAGTCACATGACCTGTCTTAACAACTTGAGACTTGACATGGCTAAAATGAAGAACATCTGCTACTTGTCACGGTTGTTGAGGCATGGACACAAGCACAGGGAGAATGGAGGACACTTAATAACAGAACTTGAATTATAACAAAAGAAACCCTGCACAACAAGACAGGATTGAACAGAACAACCAAAACAAAAGGCATACGCCAAACAAAGACCGACGAGATACACTCGGAAAGGAGGAACTTAAATTGGGACAGTGATTAGGGAAACAGGTGAGGGAGATAAATAACAAAACTAGTGTCCATGATCCAAACGAGGGAGAGAAGACGTTGGATCTCACTGACACTGCAAGCCTGCGGTGCCAGTACGTGACACTACAGGACTTGAGCTTCTATGGTATCATCTCAATTAGCAGTTGTAACGACCTCAAAATTCATCATACAGCTAAAGTCCTAAAAAGAGTGGGAAGAATGAAATGATTTGCTGAGCTGTGAGAGCGATTTAGCTAGCCAGAGTGAGGTAATGGCTTGCAACATAAGCCAACAAAGAGGCTTGCATTGCAATATAAAATGAAATTGCCATTAACATGAAGGTGTAACGACACCAAATTCAGTATTTAGAACATGTCACTTAACTCAACATGAGCTGGGAATCAAGAGTCTTTACTTCTGTAGCCTGCAATTACTGGAGACTTGATGGTTGAGGACCCTTCCTGAAAAATGCTGACCTCTGTAAGAATAATTATTTAAGCACTGTCAATCTGTTACTGAAAACAAGAAAATATATTGGAGGACACTTTCGAAAAATATCCTTATTGTCCTTTTGTTATGCTCAATTAGTGAATTAATGACAACTGAATCAATCTGCCAGTAATAAACTGAATAACATGTTTAACTGAAATGCTCATAAGCCGATACAAAGACCAATTACCTTACATTGCCACTCCCATGTGTTTTGTGTTTGTTAAATTACAATCAAATTACAAGGCAAATATGGATTACAGACTAAAGCCTCTCTTTGGGGAGATGGCTGATGAATGGAGATCGACGTTACTCTCTTTCTGATCCATCTGGACCTTCTCTGCAATCTCTGATATCATTCTCAAATGTCTAATTTACAATTCAAATATTGCCCTATGCCATCAAGACATTTAATGATAACATTTGTAAATGTCCTTAGATTAAATGAGATCCAAACAGAGTCATCCAAACCTTAAGTGGGCATGACTGTGCCTTTGCTATGAGCAGCATAATTAAAACAGTATGAGACTATTCATAAAGGCTGTTTGTTTTACTTTACACACACTGCTCAAAAAAAATAAGGGAGCACTAAAATCACACATCGGGTCTCAAAGAATTAAATATATTAAAGATCTAAATCTTTACTGTACATTGTGTAATTCGCTGAGAACAAAATGATGTAACAACGGTCAATGGAAACCAAAATCTCCAACCGATTTAAGGCAGGATTCAAACTCACACCGAAAATCAAAGTAAACAATTGAAATCACAGGCTGTTCCAACTTTCATCACAGCAATTCTTAATTTCATCACGGCAGCTCATAACATGACTCAGTAGTGTGTATGGCTCCCACATGCCTGTGTGCACTCCCAACAACGTCTGGGCATGCTCCTGATGAAACGGCGGATGGAGTCCTTCGGGATCTCCTCCCAGACCTGGATCAGGGCATCAGTGATTTCCTGGACAGTCTGTGGCGCTACTTGGTGGTGGTGGATGCACCGATACACAGAGTTGGGAACTAATCTGTTACATGTAACGTATCAAATTTGCGTTTTGAAAATCCATCGCTGGTGGCCCCTATGATCGCAAGTCACATTCAAGTGGGTAAAACTTATTTGTGTGCGGGTGTTTGTTCACGATTGCGAATGTGCAATGCGTTCTAAGGGTTTCTGCAATGTTTTGACAATGTTGGTGGTTGTGGACCAAAACATCAGACTTCTGCAGATTTAGTGTACGCGCAAAAAGCTACAGCTATCTTCATTTTATTTACAATAATGTCAATACCCTTTTTGAGAAATTGACATTCATTTTTCAACGATGTTTTGAAGCAATAAAAATACGAATAAAACAAAAATAAGAGAAGAGGCTTACACATACTTAGATTTTGGGTATGTTCAGATAAAAAGTCAGATTCGGGAAGATCAAGGGTTATTGGAATAACTGATTATCTGACAGACCTTTATCCTGTAATGTGGAGATGTAGCCCAGTCATATTGAAGTAAAAAGCAACGGTTTAGAAACCCTTTCCAAAGGTATTATACATAACCCATAAAGTAAAACGCAAATTCTGTTTTTGTCCAGCAATAGTTGTACTCAAAAGTTTGCATACCCTTGGAAAATTATGTACCATTTGTAAAGAAAACATGAGTGAGCAGGCAAAACACATCTCTTATTTCTTATGGGATTCACATTCAACTCTAGGTCATAACAGAATGGCACAATCATAAAACAAAACATGGCAACAAAGAAAAAAAATGAACAGGCTCCTGTTCAAAAGTCTGCATACCCTTAGTTCTTAATACTGTGTATTGCCCCCTTTAGAATCAATGACAGCGTGCAGTCTTTTGTAATAGTTGTCTATGAGGCCCCGAATTCTTGCAGGTGGTATACCTGCCCATTCATCTTGGCAAAATGCCTCCAGATCATGCAAAGTCTTTGGTCGTCTTGCATGAACCGCACGTTTGAGATCTCCCCAGAGTGGCTCGATGATATTAAGGTCAAGAGACTGTGATGGCCACTCCAGAACCTTCCCCTTTTTCTGCTGTAACCACTAGAGTGTCAACTTGGCCTTGTGCTTAGGGTCATTGTCGAGCAGGAAAGTCCAAGAGCGTCCCCTGCACAGCTTTCGTGTAGAAGAATGCAAATTGTCTGCCAGTATTTTCTGATAACATGCTGCGTTCATCTTGCCATCAATTTTCAAAAGATTCCCCATGCCTTTAGAGCTCACCCCCCCTCAAAACATCAGTGAGCCACCACCATGCTTCACAATGTGGATGGTATTCTGTTCACTATAGGCCTTGTTGACCCCTCTCCAAACATAGCGCTTATGGTTGTGACCATAAAGCTCTATTTTGGGTTCGTTACTCCAAATTAAAGTGTGCCAGAAGTTGTGAGGCGTGTCAAGGTGTTGTCGGGCATATTGTAACCGGGCTTTTTTGTGGCATTGGCGCAGTAAAGGCTTCTTTCTGGAAACTCGATCATGCAGCTAATTTTTCTTCAAGTATCGTCGTATTGTGCTCCTTGAAACAACCAAACCGTCTTTTTCCAGAGCACCGTGTATTACTCCTGAGGTTACCTGTGGGTTTTTCTTTGTATCCCGAACAATTCTTCAGGCATTTTTGGCTGAAATTTTTCTTGGTCTACCTGTCCTTTGCTTGGTCTCAAGAGATCCCGAATTTTCCACTTCATAATAAGTGATTGAAGAGTACTGACTGGCATTTGCCAGGCTGTGGATATGTTTTCATATCCTTTTCCATCTTTATAAAGTTCCATTACCTTGTTATGCAGGTCTTTTGACAGTTCTTTTCTGCTCCACATGGCTCAGTATCTAGCCTGCTCAGTGTATCCACGTGAGAGCTAAAACACTCATTGACTATTTATACACAGACACTAATTGCAACTTAAAAAGCCACAGGTGTGGGAAATTCACCTTTAATTGCCACCATTTTCACCTGTGTGTGTCACCTTGTGTGTCTGTAACAAGGCCAAACATTCAAGGGTACAGTATGTAAACTTTTGATCAGGGCCATTTCATCCCGGTATCTAACAGCAGTCAGGGTACCTTTTGCTAGCGCATGGACATCTGTGCGATCCTCCAAGGATATGCCTCCCCAGACCATCATTGACCCACCGCCAAACCGTTCATGCTGGATGATGTTGAAGGCAGCATAACGTTCACCATGGCTTCTCTAGGCTCTTTCACATCTGTCACGTGCTTAGTGTGAACCTACTCTCATCTGTGAAGAGAACAGGGCGCGAATGGCGGACCTGCCAATTCTGGTGTTCTCAGCTCTGGTGAATGCCAATCGAGCTGCACTGTACTGGGCTGTGAGCACAGGTCCCATTAGAGGACATCGGGCCCTCATGTCACCCTGATGGAGTCTGTTCCTGACAGTTTGGTCAGAAACTTGCACACCAGTAGCCCGCTGAAGGTCATTTTGTAGGGCTCTGGCAGTGCTCCTCCTGTTCCTCCTCGCACAAAGGAAAAGTTACCGGTCATTTTGTATAATGCATTTTGGATAAATGAGGGGGCATGTCTAATCACTGTGTGCAACCCCCCCCCCCCCAAGACGAAAGAATTTTGAAAAGTATATATGTTAGTAAAGGCGATCGAAACTCATTGGTCTATGAAGATCGCAACATGTTGACTGTGACGATCGGACTGGGTCGAACTCATATACGATCGGCAATGAATATGGGGAAACATAACTGAGGGGTCATGAATTGCATACCTGAGGGGGCAATGCCTCCTTTTGCCCCCCCGTGGAACCAGGCATGAGCATATTTGATCTTTAGAACACTTAAATGGCCAGGGAACACAACAAATGCATCAAGCAGTTTAGTGAGAGCAAGTACCAACTTGCTGTTCAGCATCGCTGATGGAATACATGGAATGTCCGCTGGCAAAATATCACAAAGCGTGGAACACTTGTCTGATCAATACAGATGGCATTACTCAGTGGCATTGGAGACATCTGGCCCTAGAAGCCGGAAAAGATATGGAATTCCCTCAGATGGGAATCAAAATCTTCATAAGAGAACATCATCGGGGTAAACTAAAGGAGTTACACCGTCTCTAAACACCCTCACCCTGGGGAGTGAGCCTTTCACAATCCGTGCACCAATGTCAATTGGGACCTACAAATGTGCCAGCATTTTTGTGGGCGGAAGGGCGGTGCTTATGTTGGGTAACATTGAGTTAACCATGAACCTAACCTGCTCAGAGCAGTTTAGAGGTGCAGCGTAAATTGCCATGACATCATACCTCGGGTAAAACGTATTAACCTTTTGTAGTACGGGTTAATCGGGAAGTTACACCCAACGTCACTAAGTTATTCAAGTTACCTTGATAAGTCAGATACCTCGCTTCATAGTACACCCCTCAGTTCTGTTCAGCTGAGTTATTGTGTGTCTTGCCTGCCATTATCTGTGTTTCTGCCTGCCTGCCTTGTTCCTGATGTTTTTTTGTTTTTACCCATCTCAGTTTCGTTATTAAATCCTTTGTTGTCCATTAACTCTGCGCCTGGCATCCTGTTCCCTAAATCATGATATTAGTTAAATATAAGTTATCTTGTATGAAAATATCAAAGCTCATAGATCCACCATTACTTCAAATATTATTGACAGAAAGATTAGAAACAATAAATAAAAATAATACTAAAGCTGCAGAAGAATGTTAACTCAAATTAAAAACTATTCACAATGACAAATGAATACCAAGTGCTAAAAAATCAATTAGCAAATAGAGATCCAGGAGACAAAGACAGGACAGGACAGTATGAATATGAGTATGAAATACAGATAATCAGGGAATGTTACGAATATGCATTATCTTGACAGTTTCTGATTACAACTTGATAACAAAGGCAGTTAAACCTTTATTTGAATTATTTTCAACTGATTCTCCTTCAAACCACAAAGAATCATATTGAAAAATAACTTGATTAAAAATGACATTATAGTGAGTTTTCAGATGCCTGATTTATGTGCGTAGCTAGACACATATTGGTTTTGTCCTTTAAAGACATTTCTCCACACTCCCTCCCACCTGACTAAGCACTAAGGGTTCCGGTTGTAATAATCAAAATGTAGAGGTTGGATGAACTGCTACCAAATAATCATTCAGTTACAGTGCAAAAAATAATTTACAAAAATGGTCCAAGCTATATACTATTTTACATCTATATGCATACAGTGTTTTTGCATATGTGCACACATACATAAAGGCACAAATTAATATTATGTGTAACACTGCTAGAGTTTAAAGGCAGTAGAAGCTTCATCCTTGTGGAGCCATGCCACATTAAGCTGTGCACCATAGCAAATGAATAATATGACCTCAGTAACATCAAATCAATATTTGATCTTCCTTTCAAAGCTACATGTCGAGCTCAAGGCGAACCATGTCTGGAAGGGTAAAAAGAATAGTACACTGGACTATTTACATATACATGTTTGAGAACAGGGAACGTTAGCTTTGTAGGGAATGTAGAGTTATGCTAGGGTATTGTCACACAGCACAGTTGCATTAACAGTTGTAACTTGACTGTAGTGAGTTAATTTCCAGGTACTGGAGTTAAAATGCGAGTGGCTTTATTAACGTATTCTCAAACATGCTTTTTTGATGTTAAAATTTACAAAGAATATACATTGTCATATATACATTGTCATATAAGTAGTTTCTTATATACATTAACAGATTTGGGAGAGTCGAATTTTGAGGCAAGTGGCTGATGCCAATTTCAAACATACCACAAGAACTTTCCAGAGTGCAAAAAAAGTAGCCCTACAAGGACATCTACCCACCTTCAGATATACAACCTATATGCAACAAACTCCAAGTACTGTCGATATCTCGCAACCAGGATTCGTACAACTGGCCGCAATGACTCAGCTGTACTGCTAGACAGTAACTAGACCACAGCATCACTTGGAGACCTATAAAAATCGAAACTAATTAAATCTGTAACGTATTGGATTTATTGCATCCTTACTACAAGGATGGTAAACATTTACATGGTAAAGGAAGCAGAGTTTGGATCAAGTGAAATTAAAGGCAGTTGAATCAAGAAGTGATTTAAATGTAAAATAAAAGATATAGAAAAAAGTTTGAAATAAATATTCAAATCGGTCATTCTAAGAAAACATATTCAAATGGTTGGATATCCATAATTTGAGTGGATTCTGGTAGGAATTACTAATTACCACACAAAAAAACATATTGTGATGTCCACCATTGCGGTAATTTTGAATGCAGGTTGATAAAATATTCAAATTGTTGGATATCCTCCTCCTGGCTAGATTCCGAAACGAATGACTAATAACTTCACAAACTAGCATATTGTGACATTTCTGTCTGATGCAGCCCATGAGACAGGATTTTTAAATGACAATGCTGAGGATAACTAGGCCATGACTAAGGCTTTATGAAATAATAATAAATGGTCATAAAGGATTTACTTTTAATTCAAACACATTCACTTAGGTAGTTGTTAAGCTGCTGCAGTGAGAATGTGTTAAAGTGTATTTTTAACAATTGTTTGTGGCAACACTTTCCTGCTGTGGATTTTACTTAAGTGATTCGAAACTTCTATTGATTTCTTCACATTTGCTGCATATTTTACATGCTGCTATCTTGGTGTTCTTCCATTGCACACATTTCTATGAACTCTAAACCCAACACCCTATTAGATTAATGATTTTAAGTTTACTCTGTGTGAACCAGGACTGAGTGTGTGCTTTCCGCATCGAGATATGGGGTTGTGGCAGGGGTTGCCCTCTTTTGATTCCTACAGTTAAAGTAAAGTTTTGCACAATGGATGGGCAATTCTCCTAGAGAAGCAAGACTGAGCCAGCAATTGAAGAACCTGAGGCAGAGCAGCATTGTGTAAGCTAAGGCTTTTCACACCACACAAACTGGGACAGTGGGCTGTAGCCTCCAACCCGGGCCAATCGTGAGTAACCTAGTCTGATTTCTTTGTGTAGTGGAGTTGTACAGAAATCTGGCAAATTGGCGTCATCCCAAACGTTGAGTATCACGCTGTCTTTCCATATTAGTTTTAAAATCCTTTTAGCATATTTTCCCGTATTAGTTTTTAGTACAGTCTCATCCACCTGCCTGCCTACCCCACTGCCCTGTCTGCCTTGCCTTGCCTACCCTGCCTACCAGCCCAGCCCTTACCCCTCCAGCCCACCCCGCTACCCTGCCTGCCTGCCTTGCCCTGCCTACCAGCCCAGCCCTTACCCTTTCGACCTTGCCTCTGAATTACCCCAAACCCTTCATTAAACCACCTTGCGTTCAGTTGTTTGTGTCTGGTGTCGTGCGCTTGGGTCCACTAGTGGTAGCTCCCCTAACAAAACTTTTAACAGATGTTTGAGAAAAAATATTGAAACTGCCATAGTCACATTAAAATATGTCAACTCCATCTCCCTGATGGATTAAGATATAAAACTAGATGTTAACCATCCAAGGAAATGTGTGGGTCTGGGTTGAAAAGCATTAGATGTGTTAAAGTCTTAGACCTATTAAAAGCATTAGAGCTAAAAAGTAGTGTTAAAAGTAGTGTTGAAAGTTGAAAAGTGGTGGAAGCATTAAAGAGGTAGGAGAAACACATATCAGTGGTAGTGGTAGGTGTACTGTACCAGTATTAACACCAGTAGTATTATCAGTAGTAGTGGTAGGTGTACTGTACCAGTATTAACACCAGTAGTATTATCAGTAGTAGTGGTAGGTGTACTGTACCAGTATTAACACCAGTAGTATTATCAGTAGTAGTGGTAGGTGTACTGTACTAGTATTAACACCAGTAGTATTATCAGTAGTAGTGGTAGGTGTACTGTACCAGTATTAACATCAGTAGTATTAGCAGTAGTAGTGGTAGGTGTACTGTACCAGTATTAACACCAGTAGTATTATCAGTAGTAATGGTCCGTGTACTGTATCAGTATTAACAGCAGTAGTGTTTGTAGTAGGAATCATTAATCATCAATGGTTCTGTTTCACCTCAACCTAAATAGAATGGATGTAGCAATCTACAAATATCATTTTATTAGATTAGATTCAACTTTATTGACATTCAACAGTATGAGTACAGTACAACAAAATGCAGTTATCATCTAACCAGAAGTGCAAATATAAGAGGGCAGGAAATTTACAAGTATTAAATGTGGCGTATGTTACAAGTGGAATGCATGTGGAATGCAACACGGAAGGCAACTACAGTACAAATGGCAATTCTAAACGTGCAATGAAGGCAAATAGGGGAGGGCAGAAAATTCACAAGTATTAAGTATAATGTATGTACAAGTGAGAAATTAATAGTTGTGCGACGAGGCAAATGCAAGTGCAAATGACAATTCTGACTGTGCAATCAAGCAAATTGGAGGTGTAAGGTTGCATATCTGAAATGTAGGGATAACAGCAATGAGGTTCCCGAGGTACACATGAGCAAGTAGAAACTGGAAAAAAAAAGTACAAACGCAATTCTAAATGTGCAGTGCAGGCAAATTGAAGCTGCAAGGTACATGTGTACCTCGGGAACCTGAAAACTTGCTTATCAGACTTTGCAGGGCAGTGTCAGAGTCCAGAAGTACAAGGGAGTAGTGCAACAAGGTCTCTGAGAGGTGATACTGAGTGGTGGGCGGGTGGGTGTTGGTTAGTGCTGGGTCACAGAGTTCAGCAGGGTTACAGTAGATGGAAAGAAACTGTTCCTGAACCTGCTGGTGTGGGAACGAAGAGACCTGTACCACCTGCCTCATGGTAGGAGGGCAAACAGTTTGTGGCAAGGATGTGAAGGGTCCTGATGAAGCCGCGCGCCCTATGCAGACATCACTTGCGCTGGAGGTCTGCGATGGTAGGAAGCTGGGCACTAGCGATGTGCTGGGCAGTTTTCGCCACCCGTTGCAGGGCCTTGTGGTCGGCTATGGAGCAACCGCTAAACCACACTGTGGTGCAGTTAGTCAGAATGCTCTCAATTGTGCAGCAGTAGACGTTCTTGGAGGACAGACGGGCCTTCTTCAGCCTCCTCAAAAAGTACAGGTGCTGCTGAGCCTTTTTGACGAGGGTTGAGGTGTTGAGGGTCCAGGAGTGGTCCTCGGAGATGTGGACACCCAAGAGATGGAGCATCTTCCAATGGAGGCTCTCCACACCTTCTGTAATCAAGTGCTCTGTCTACTTTCCCAAAATGGTGTTAGTGCAGTAATCTCCTTGAATTGTATATTTGTATAGAGTTTCCTCATGTTGAGTCTTTTACCTCTGTTATTGTAATCTGTAATCGGTTCTGTGATCAGTTCGGTCTTGCTACTTTCCCATCAGAGTGCTGAATGATCTGATGAAAAGGCTGTTTATATGGGGATTTTCTAAGCAATAATTTTCCATTTCATAGAAATGTTATTATTTTATCCCCTTTTCTCTCCCCTGCACATTTTACTTATATCCAATTGTACCTACAACCAAGTTTCATGTATTGGTGCCCTGACTCCCTGTGGGCACTAAAGATCTCCAGGCATCGTAAGAGTAAGACCACAATGTCCTAGCAAAATGTCTAATCTGGCCATCATATCATCATGGCCACCTAATCATCCCCACCTTCCAATTGGTTCATTCATTCCTCCTTCTCCTCTGGTAACAAGAAAACTAAAAATATTACAGTTCTGAATGTATCCAATTAATAATGGAAATTGCTACACGTAAAAACAACATTAAAGAGCTATTGGCATAACGTCTAAGACCTCAAGCTGTGGTCTTGTCCTGTGTTTTACTACGTATGCTGCCTTCCTTGCCAGGGTCACTTCATGATAGAAACAAAAATCTTAGTGTCTTTTCTGGTAAAAAGAAAACAAAATAGACTGCTGTATCACCTTTTGATCCATATTATAAACAAGTATTTGACTCACTGTTTTGTAACATATGCTTAAAATAGCAGCAGGGTTTTTATTACTGCTGTTCCGAAATTTGATGCAGAGAGACAGACTCCATTATCTCAAATGAATTGTGGGTAGAGAACTTGGGAAGGAAAGGGCGACTGGGGGGGGTTCTGCCAAAGATAAATAAGAAAAGCTGTGTATAAAGTGTTGAGACAAACACAAAGTGATCCACACGTGTAGAGGCTTCCTAATACATACAAGACACTTTCTTGTAAAATGCCAGAGAATATTTGGATCTGCAGCCACTGCTGTTGTTCTTATTCTGGGGTTTCTGGACTTTGAACATTCCATACATTAAAATTCCATGTCCTTCAACCATTATGATGTAGACTTGCTTGTGTGTGAGATTACTGTGTTGTAGCATCATCCAGATGAGCTTCAGCTCATGTGCAGATGGAATGACATTCTTCTGTAGAATTCTCTGATACAAAGCAGAATTAATTGTCCCGGTCCTGATGAAGTAAAGCATGTCCAATTCACAATAATGTCCACACTATGCTTAACATTTTGGGATTTTTTTTTAATGTGGATTGTAGTGTTTGGTTTTCGCCAACGGTTGTGCATGGTGTGCAAAACGTTTCACTTTTGATTCATTTTTCCATAATTCTTGTAGACTATCCAGGTGCTTTTTGGCTAACTTGAGAGTTACCGGTATTTTCTACCTTGCTACTCTGCCATGAAGTGGAGTCATGGACACTGATCTTAGCTTAGGGGAGAGAAGTCTGCAGATCTCTGGTTTATGTTCTAGAGCTTTTTGTAACTTCCTGGATAATTTTACGCCTTGCTCTTAGAGAGATTTCAGCAGCATGGCCTCTACAGAAGTTTCACTACTGTCCCAAACTTTCTCCATTTGGACAGTATGGCTCTGACTGTGGTTCAGTGTAAGCTGACAGACAGGTGTCAAATAATTGTTCACACTACTGTAACATGAAATGACACTATTAAGGTTTAAAAGCTGTAATTCTTATAATGCGTTAATTTAAATTTGAATATGCACCACCCATGGTGTTATAGCAAACCAACACTGGGGGTGTTTGTTTTTTTAACAGTAAAATGTGTTAGAATGAGATTAAGCCAGTGGGTCACGTTAGTTTTTTTAAACGTGTGAAATGTCACACTGTAGGTATAACAATACTAATGATTTCCTGTGCAGGTGAGGATAGAGGAATCTTGACAGCAAATTCATGAATGTCATCATTAATTCATTTAGCAACAAACTACTTTATGCATGACTTAACTTTTTCTAACTGTGCGCTGACTGGAAATGCTTTAACTCACAAGTACTTTTAAAAATGTGTCAAGCCCGCACATTTTGAGTTTCTGTATCCATTCTGTCTCTGTACAATCGTCATCAGTAACTTAGTTGGTAGAACATGGGGCTTGCTTTCTTGCAATAATATGTCAAATTCCTGTGATGACCCATATGTAAAATATGCTTTTTGATAAAAGTCTGCTAAATGGCATTTATTATTATTTTATTATATTGGAGAGAAAAAAAAATCCTGTCTGGTGAAATTCAGTTTTCTACTGCCATTAAAAACAACCTATAGCCACCTATATCAGAATGACTAGATGGAACTGAGCTACATCTAATGAACAGTAGTTAAAATGTTAGATACAACAAGCACTTTTTTGCTATTTATACATTTATGAACATCCCAGAATGCACTCTGGCTTTTGAATGTGAGACACCATGCAGCTGCAGAAGCATGAAAATGTAATGACAGAACAAATAGCAGGTATAAAGAATGCATCAATTAAAAGTACCCAGCTAATAGCTAAGTTTAATTGTATGGAAAGACTTAGTTAAATATTGCAAATTTAAGTGCATTGCTATCTATCTTAGCAGCAATTCCAAGAGCTAACTAAGCAAGCAAATAATACTCTCTTCTAGGTAGCTGTGTTAATGTTCAGTGAAATGGGGGTGGTTTGATGAGTGTGGATTTTTGAACTCCACAGTCAAGTTGGAAAAAAGAAACCAGAAACAGTAAGCTAAGCAAGTTCACTGACTATTTTCAAAGGTAAAATAGAGTAGCTAAATAGCTAACTTAACACTAGCTACATAAATAACTATATTTGGGTGGATTAAATTACATTTCATAACTGACAGAATATCTGGTTAATTTACATTTTATTTATAATTGCATAGTTATCTATTATTCTGCCCATGACAAGTGTGTGGTGTTTTTAATCCTGTCTCCCTCAGCACGTTTGAGGTCCCACAACTCCCAAAATAAAGGGTTCCTCCCACCTCCAAAATGAATTAATCACTGGTTGGAACATTCTAAAATATAACCCTGCCCTGAATTGAAACCTATGTAGAAATGTTTATATAAATCATTTCTAAAACATATGTGCCACTAAACATTGCATAGCACTGAACAATATTTCTAGTGAGGAACACACTAATAAAGAATAGTATCATGTGATTGTTTACAATTAAGTCTGTTGAATAATAACTACTGGTAAGTATTGATTACTGATAGCTACCCTTAAGTAAATCAGTCATATAAGCAAGGTTAGGTTAGTAATGAGTAATTATGACAAGGTACAGTCTTCTTCAATGGGTGCTAAGGTAAAATAATAGGTTACTTTGACTGTGAGAGGTCAGCTAAAAGAAAACAATTAATAACATTCGGATTAGCAAGGCGTTCAAAAGTGTTGAAAAGGACTAAACATACATTAAGCTTAGCTATTAGTTATAAAATACAAGAATACATTTTTAGCTCAAATTAATACTTTTTCTGTGTGTAGGAAAATACAGTTCATAACATATGGTGTGACAAATGGATCATATGAAGTGACAAGCAAAACTTGTGACACAATATAATATGGTGTCACAACATATGAGGTTTTATACACTTAGCACAAGATTGGGCCTTCTGGTTATGCTATAGCAGCCTTGCAGCATACCCACTGCAACATGGTAACATAGATTTAAAAGTAATAATGACAAAATAAGTAATTTATCATTGTCATTTTTGTGTGAAAAGCGTCACACTAAAAGACACTGGGAAAGGGTACTGAAGTGGGAGTGCCAAAAAGATTAGATTTATTGAAAAAATGACAAGAGACAACTCACATTGCAACCCTTCCATGTCCTACTGAGGTGTTTTCAGTACTTCCTGGTTGAACAAGAACTCCTTCTCCCCAAGGGTATACAAACAATTGCCCGTTTAAATATCAAAAATATAGTGTCACACAATATGATATTCATTTCCGGGACAACATCTTTTTGATCAGAGTTGACTCAAAATATTATGCCTGAACTTTGAAAATATCAGACTCACAAATAGACATCTGTGTTATCATTCTGTACTTTATTGAGGAGAGTTGCATTTATTTTCCTTAGTTTTAACTTGAAATGTGCTTGGGACAGTCACACCATTTGAGCTTTTTCATGTTTGGTTGAACATTTTTGAAAAGGTTAGTGATGAATTGCATGAATATTGTTGACATTGTATGTTCACATAAAACAGCATGTTCTGAACAATATAAAACATTTGTAGACAAATTGAAATTGTATTTATTTGTGCTTGATGCTCGGAACCTCAAAAAAAGGCCATGTCACATCAACCATCCATTTGCAATTCAGGCCTCAAATTACACATTTTTAGCCCTGGCTATTGTCATCTTCTGGTATGGGGCATTTAAAATGTTTTGGAATGCTAACAATTAGCAACTGAACATTTAAATACATTTCAAGAAAATGGTTGATAATTGACATATTTTTCTAGGTTGTAGCAGATTCTCATCTCTCATTGAATCATCATTGCTTTGAATATTATGGCGTTTTATCCTCTACAGAAATAATAATGATTTGTTTGGTTCCCCATTAGCTAACACAACAGTGACCGCTGGTCTTCAACATTTAAAGGTAAACAAGGATCCTCTAATATGCATAAATCTAACAAAAACATCAAAATGCATACATAAGTGACCTAAATATATTAACAAGTAACTAAAGACATACTTAAAAGAAATGGAAACAATTCAACTAAGAAAGTATTTTTGATATAAGCAAGGATGCAGTTTTCAGTTAAAGGAGAACATATTGTTCAGCCAGATTATCTGAGAAAATCAAGGTCACTGGTATAAGTCTCATGTGTCCAGGTATCTGTCCTTGTTTCTGCTCAGTTTGTTATTACCTTCCTCCCCAACTATAAACCTTTTCACAACTTATATCCTTCTGGCTGTCAACAAGCCAAGCCTGCATTCTACTTAATTGTTTCACTGGGGGGGATAAAGTGTTTTCAATAATTCTAATTCAGTAGTTCTAGTTCAGCAATGTAAAGTCTGCAGTTTTGTGCTCTAGTTTCATACAGATTTAATTTAGAATGCATAGAGTTTTGTCTGTGATGTTTAAATATGTAGAAGTCACATTCCAGCCTACTTATTACATACAGTGCTCAAAGGCAACAGCAAGGAAATGTGCAGTAGTTACATTAATATTACTTTGACATAGAAAATAGGACAAAAGCAATAGTGTTTGGATATTGTGATTTTATTGTGGTCCTTTTTTCTTTCTATTATAGACAAGAGAAAGGATTTAACATAATAATTTGGTTGTAGTAGCCTACATTGTATTACGATGTGAGCTCTAAATGCTGACTTTATAATAATGATAAGTAAGCTTTGTGGGTATTTAATTTTCGTGCTGTATATTAATTGCATATTGTAGACTAAGTGTTATTATGTTGCTGCAAACAGCACCACAGATATTAGTGTGATACAAGAGGTTGTTTTCACAGTCACACAGGGTATAGACTCACTTCATGCTGCAGCGACATGGTAGCTACAGGAGCAAAGCCACAAAGAAGTTTAGCCTCTCACTTCAATGCTTTTAGAACAGGGACAGAACGCTAGGATTGCCTGGCGTCTGCTGGCCGAGAGTACTTAGCACCTCTGAACAGAGTACCTGCTGTAATTTGCAAACCGATTCGACATGCGGAAATGGGTGAAGATGGCGTCCTTCCGTCGCCTACTGGCAGGTGGTCCCCATAACACACCACATCAGCAAACAAACGAACAGTGAACAAACGGCCACCTACTGTGCATACGACAATTAGTCTGGGGAGTTTTCTTCTCAGTTGAGTCAGAACGACTTTTGTGATTAGTAAGTAGAAGTTTTCTTAATTTGCTGGAAATTATTTCAGTGAACAGCACCAGTCCTGTATCCAATGCTTCTTAATTGGTATCAGCTGGTATTGACACTAAGACATGGGGAAAGTTTCACTTTGTTACTGTCAGGCTAAGTGGAGCAGCAAATGGCTGAGCCTGAATAATAGGAAAATGAAGGGCTTCGTAATGACCGAGAAAAAAACAGATTGCCACCGCTCAGGGAAGGAGCTAACACTAACGAAGTGGATCTGTGACAGAGACAGAGAGGTGTCTTCTCACTTCACATTATCTGAAGTACTGTGAAGGATTGAGAGGAAACCTCATTACATAAAAAAACATATTAGGAGTAGTAGCTGCTAGTGCCAACATCCAATTAGAGATAGAATAAAGAATTTGAAATCGATAGTCATCGTTGCAGCTGTAATTTATTTTACATTTCAAATTTAGACATTAATTGTGCAACTGTCTGTCAATTTAAAACCTCTGTCCCAAGAGAGTCATAATAAATTTGCACACTGTGCATTAGACCATTTTATATTATTTCCATTGCTCAGATTTGACCTTTAAAGTTTTGACACTCCATTGCATTGAAGAAAATGAAAGTGCCAATAAAGTCAAGCCCATCTCCCGAAGTGACTGACCATTCCATGGAAAGCTAGTCTTTCTTCAGAGTTTTTGCCTCAGTAAAGACATTTAGTAGAACTGTCTCAAACTTCGTGAACTGGACTACATTTCTGAAATTGTGCTTGTGTTATGGAAAGTTTCTGACATGAAAAAACTCAGGGACTTATAGATAAATATTAGTAGTGTTCATAACCTTATGGTTATCATTGAATCAAAGTCTATTTTTCGATCCCAGCAGAATCTACCGTTAACTCTTATTTGAGCCAAAGTGGCCTATAGCAGCATGTAGCATGAGGCAGTCGGCTGTAGAAGCACACCCCCTGGACAGGACAGTTCTCAGCCTGAGGGCTTGCCATTCTTTAGGGCCAAATTAGTGTCTGGTAGGGAGCACTAACATGTGTCCATTAACTTTGCTTTGCAGCGGGAAACAAGCAAGAATTATCTTAGCTATTAGTCACTTTGAGCTCTTCCTGTAGTGGCAATGGTATGCTTGTTTCCCCCCAATGGAATCTGTTCCAGATATTGATTTGTTTGTTTCGCATTAGCTGTTTTTCTATCTCACAGTCTGGTAGCAGTCTAGTTGATGTTAACACTTTGTGTCCTCACCTGGAATGAATAAGTAAACACACTTTATCCCTCCCCTGTACTTTTTACAGGGCCATAAGGTGACCCTGTAAAAGGCAAGAAACAAAGATTGTGATATTTTGGATTGTCACAAAATATAAAACATAGAATAATCTTTTGATGGATTTTTGACATAGTATGTTTGAAAATTGTATCTAAAAGCATATTATAGAAGTAATGCATCAAACATCCTAATAGCATTAAAAAAAGGATAACTGTTGAACTACATCCTTATGAGGCAGAAACCTCTAAAATGATTATTGTGAAACATAGCCAAAAGATTAATCTTAACAAAAGCAATAGTTTAACAGTTTGGATCATTATTTAAAATTAGGAAAACGCTGGTGAGCTCACCTGCCAGCCCTGTACAGTGGGAGGACTAGAGTGATGAATAACATAAAAAAGATTGGGAAAACACTCGAGAAGGTAGGTGCAGATGTGTGAGCCATTATGACCAGCAGAAGACTTATGTAAGTCATAAAGACAGGTTCTTTAGCTTTAACAACTGGATGGCCAGGTTATGGTACTTGAAGAGTTCTGGAAAAAGGACAGATGAGACAAAGATGAACAAGTGATGGTGAGAGGCAAGTGTATTAGTATAACACCTTATCTGTGACATATGGTTAAAGGATGTTAAAGCTTGAGCATGTATGGCTGCCACTGGAATTTCCTCACTTGTCTTCATTAGTTATGTTACTATTGATGACAGCAGCAGAATGAATTCTGATGTTTACAGACACTCCTTGTCTGCTGAAGATAATGAGCCCACACTGCTGTTGCAACAGGGGAGTTTTTTTGGCCAAAAAGGAGAAAGTTCTTGAATGGCAAAGTTAATGTCAACATTTCTATCCAAATAGATATCCATTTAATTCACAGCTACTCTACCTATAGCTAACTAGCAACTGCTGAGAATCTGTAAAATCTAGCTGTTTTAAAAAGCCCACCGTTGACAATGGGAAGACAATTTGACAAGGAAGCACTGCTATTGTCTGGCTGTAGTTTTTACCAAGCCAGATAAAATTTGTCAACCTGACATGTTGTGGGCAAAAGGTAAATTGTTGAGGCTCCACTGAAAATGGGCAACCATATACACCTACCTATAGCGTGATCGAGCAATCTGCACAACACAAAAACCACACTAATTTCTACCAAAAATTACTTTTTTACGTAGCCCACACCAGCGCTTGACATTAACTTTATTGCTCACCAACCACTGTGGCCAGTGGTTTTCCAAAGTTACTAGCCTCTCAGCATTTTCACTAGCCACAATTTTGTTGTTGGGTAATTACATTCTATTTGATTAAGTTGACTATGTGTGCTAAATCGTAGCCTGTCTTGTTCATGCTGTGGAACACTGGTGCGCAAGGCAATAGGCAAAACACAAATGGACCAGAATCAAACTGTATGCAGGTAATGCTCATGGGAGTTGTAGGGACGTAGCTAGTAGTGACACTCACATTGAAAAGAGTTTATTATTCTAGATGTCTTTTGAGAAGACTGCAATTTTTATATATATATATATATAGTATCTCAAGAAAGTGAGTACACCCCTCACATTTTTGCAAATATTTGATTATATCTTTTCATGTGACAACACTGAGGAAATGACACTTTGCTACAATGTAAAGTAGTGAGTGTACAGCTTGTATAACAGTGTAAATTTACTGTCCCCTCAAAATAACTCAACACACAGCCATTAATGTCTAAACCGCTGGCAACAAAAGTGAGTACACCTCTAAGTGAAAATGTCCAAATTGGGCCCAAGTAGCCATTTTCCCTCCCCGGTGTCATGTAACTCGTTAGTGTTACAAGGTCTCAGGTGTGAATGGGGAGCAGGTGTGTTAAATTTGGCGTTATCGCTCTCACACTCCCTCATACTGGTCACTGGAAGTTCAACATGGCACCCCATGGCAAAGAACTCTCTGAGGATCTGAAAAAAAGAATTGTTGCTCTACATAAAGATGGCCGAGGCTATAAGAAGATTGCCAAGACCCTGAAACTGAGCTGCAGCACGGTGGCCAAGACCATACAGCGGTTTAACAGGACAAATTCCACTCAGAACAGGCCTCGCCATGGTCGACCAAAGAAGTTGAGTGCACATGCTCAGCATTATATCCAGAGGTTGTCTTTGGGAAATAGACAAATGAGTGCTGCCAGCATTGCTGCAGAGGTTGAAGGGGTGGGGGGTCAGCCTGTCAGTGCTCAGACCATACGCCGCACACTGCATCAAATTGGTCTGCATGGCTGTCGTCCCAGAAGGAAGCCTCTTCTAAAGATGATGCACAAGAAAGCCCGCAAACAGTTTGCTGAAGACAAGAAGACTAAGGACATGGATTACTGGAACCATGTCCTGTGGTCTGATGAGACCAAGATAAACTTATTTGGTTCAGATGGTGTCAAGCGTGTGTGGCGGCAACCAGGTGAGGAGTACAAAGACAAGTGTGTCTTGCCTACAGTCAAGCATGGTGGTGGGAGTGTCATGGTCTGGGGCTGCATGAGGGCTGCCGGCACTGGGGAGCTACAGTTCATTGAGGGAACCATGAATGCCAACATGTACTGTGACATACTGAAGAAGAGCATGATCCCCTACCTTCGGAGACTGGGCCGCAGGGCAGTATTCCAACATGATAACGACCCCAAACACACCTCCAAGACGACCACTGCCTTGCTAAAGAAGCTGAGGGTAAAGGTCATGGACTGGCCAAGCATGTCTCCAGACCTAAACCCTATTGAGCATCTGTGGGGCATCCTCAAACCGAAGGTGGAGGAGCGCAAGGTCTCTAACATCCACTAGCCCTGTGATGTCGTCATGGAGGAGTGGAAGAGGACTCCAGTGGCAACATGTGAAGCTCAGGTGAACTCCATGCCCAAGAGGGTTAAGGCAGTGCTGGAAAATAATGGTAGCCACACAAAATATTGACACTTTGGGCCCAATTTGGACATTTTCACTTAGGGGTGTACTCACTTTTGTTGCCAGCGGTTTGGACATTAATAGCTGTGTGTTGTGTTACTTTGAGGGGACAGCAAATTTACACTGTCATACAAGCTGTACACTCACTACTTTACATTGTAGCAAAGTGCCATTTCTTCAGTGTTGTCACATGAAAAGATATAATCAAATATTTACAAAAATGTGAGGGGTGTACTCACTTTTGTGAGATACAGCTCCGGAAAATATTAAGAGGCCACTGCACCTTTTTCTATCCTTTCCAAAAAAGTTGAAAAGGAAGGTTTTGAGTGAGGAACAGAAGGGTTAAAATTAAGAGACCACTGCAAATTGAACGCTTCTGTTCCTCACTCAAAACTTTCCTTTTCAATTTTTTTGGAATGGAAAAAAAAAGGTGCAGTGGTCTCTTACTTTTTCCGGAGCTGGGTTTCCGGGTTTTCCTGGCTCAAAATTAGCTAAAGTTGGTACCCTAACCCCCACTCCCCCGCGCTCTACCTGACGCCCCTCTGTGATATACTTTATATACTATGTGGATACACAACTGCACACTTGAAAAAGACAACTATTATAGTGTTAAATCGGTCCTGTTGTCCACTTGAGCAGCTAACAATGTTCTCCCTAATAGCAATCAAAATAACAGGCAATACATTTATTCTTAACATAGGCCTATTAACATGTTATTTAAAAATATGAAATCACTCATCAGCTTTATAATTAATCAGAGTCAATATTATTGTTGTCTTTTTTCATTTTTAGACCTATGCTACGTTCTTGTTAATATGGACTTGCATAAAAAAATGAATGAGAGCTGTATACAGTGGATATAAAAAGTCTACACACCCCTGTTAAAATGCCAGGTTCTTGTGATGTAAAAGAATGAGACAAAGATATATCATGTCAGAACTTTTTCCACCTTTAATGTGACCTATAACATGAACCATTCAATTGTAAAACAAACTGAAATCTTTGAGAGGGAAAAATAAAAAATTCACCATAACCTGGTTGCATAAGTGTGCGCACCCTTAAACCAATACTTTGTTGAAGCACCTTTTGATTTTATTACAGCACTCAGTCTTTTTGGTTAGGAGTCTATTAGCATGTCACATCTTGACGTGGCAATATTTGCCCACTCTTCTTTGCAAAAGTGCTCCAAATCTGTCAGATTGCAAGGACATCTCCTGTGCACAGCCCTCTTCAGATCACCCCACAGATGTTCAATTGGATTCAGGTCTGGGCTCTGGCTGGGCCATTCCAAAATGTTAATCTTCTTCTGGTGAAGCCATGATTTTGTTGATTTGGATGTGTGCTTTGGGTCGTTGTTGTGCTGAAAGGTGAATTTCATCTTCAGCTTTCAAACGGACGCCTGAAGGTTTTGTGCCAAAATTGCCTGGTATTTGGAAGTGTTTATAATTCCCTTCACCCTGACTAAGGTCTCGGTTCCAGCTGAAGAAAAACAGCCCCAAAGCATGATGCTGCCACCACCATGCTTCACTGTGTGTATGGTATTCTTTGGGTGATGTGCAGTGTTGTTTTTGCGCCAAACATACCTTTTGGAATTATGGCCAAAAAGTTCAACCTTGGTTTCATCAAACCATCACAAGAACCTGGTTTCATCATTACATCATAAGAACCTGTCATTTACTCAGGGGTGTGTAGTCTTTTTATATCCACTGTATATTACTGCCTTGTCGCGTTGATTTTTCCCCATCCTTGCCTTGACGCCACATCGTTTATCTCCCTCTCTCGACTTCCTTCAGCAGTACTTGGCTCTGCTGCTGTCAATGATCCAGCGTCTTCACCTTCATATATTTAAATTGTTGGTGACTTAAATATGTTAATTGTATATTTCTTTACACTGTGTATTGCATATATAATGTTTTTGATGACAGTCTTTTGGTCTTTTCACCAGTCATCAACGTTTGTCTCGCAAACTCTCTTTTAAAAATCTGTTATTCTAGGCTACTAGAAGTTATCTGAAATGTAAAAAAAAATGTATGCGGATTGTATGTAGTTTGAGGTTATTATGTTTTATTTAAATATTTTGACCTGCTTGGATGTTAAAGAAAACTGGGATCCATTTTGTTTTTCCAACGTTACTCATCTTCACAATGTCAGGAAACGTGTGGTCCAATATGCAAGATTGCCTTATTTCTTTGACAGTAAACCGCTATTCTCCCATGAACTCCAGAAAAAATCGACCCGCCCATGGCAATTAAAAATAACCCAATTGTGTGGTGAACCACTCACCTGGCAACACTACCAATATGGAAAAAGTTTCCTTCTACCGTCACGTTAGCTGCAGTGTTTCGCTGGAATTTCATTAATGACCGCAAAATAATTTTTTACCATGCTAATAAACAGAGGCGGTGTGAGATTTTGGGAAGGCGGTCGCCTTTGAGTTTTGAATGCAGGAAAAACCCTGTATATAGATAGATAGAATGCAACCTACCAAAGTGGCTAGTAAGAATGACTGCGTTACACGCCATAGCCGAATTCTACCCGCATTTGGCGGGTGGGTGGGTGCTAATGTCAAGCCTCGGACCACACTATTTAAAGAAAACAGCAGCTTGGGACAGATTAATAAAATGTAAAAATGTGAGGAGCAACCATGTAAAGAGCATGTGCACCATTCTTGAAAACCTGCAGCATTAGGTTCATTGGACACTAACACTATTTTCAGCTTTAAAAAGTACTGACGCAAGCAGATTCCTATCACCATCGTCCACATGAAGAGGACTGGGCCCATGAAACTGCTTCAAATCACAACATCCCAGGTGCTCTAATGTCAGCCCACAATGACAAATCATACAATTTGGCCGTTTTAAAATGTTAGCTACTGGCTAGCTAACTGAATGAGCTGTTAACTACATACATATGTACCTGTGAAATTGACATAAAGGGGCCTTGTCAAGCAGAAACTCTCTGCTTGACAAGGTAGCTAACATAACCTATAAAAAACACAATATTTTTTTTTTGTAAAAGTCCTGTGCAATTAGCTTTTTTCAATTTTTTTTTGGGGGGGGGGTATCATCCATGAGCCAGCAGACATTACTCATCGACATTAGCATCATATCAATTTTCTTTTCTATATCGCCAGCGAATAAAGCACTTATTTTTAATAGCAGGAAGCATTTGGCTGTGTGAAGTTTGTTGCTCTTAAAGCAACATAAGCAGACTATTCTAGCTATTATATGATAAAAAAAACTTGTAATGATGTAAATATATTTTGGCTGTGGCAACGATGTGACAGTCACACTACAGTACTGTTCTCCTGACGTGGAATCGTTTTTTATCAACTGCAGACCTCTCTACAGCCCGAGGGAATTCTCATCATTTATCCTGGTATATAGACGGTGTATATATTCCACCGTCAGCCAATGTGCACGAGACACAACGGCAGCTGGCTGAATAGATTTTCCAGGTGGAACAGTCATACCCAGATTCCTTAGTTATTAATCTTGGCGACTACAACAAAGATAACCTAAACCACAAACTCCCGAAATATAAATAGTTTATTAAAATACCAACCAGAGAGGCAAACACTTTGGATCACTGCTACACAACAATCAATAAAGCCTATCACGCTGTGCCCTGCGCCGCTCTAGGACTCTCAGGCCACGTCATAGTCCATCTAATACCCACATAAAGGCAAAAACTAAAACTTTCTAAGCCTGTTGTGTGAAGGTCAAAGATGTGGAGCAGCAAAGCAACAGAGGCTCTGTGTGCGTGTCTGGAATGTTGAAAAGTTCAAAAGTTTTATTTGTCATTTGCAATAACAAGTTATGGCAATTAAATGATTGGTTTTCCTACGCCCGACAGTGCAGTTAAAAGTTAAAAAGTAACAGTAATTATGATTTAAAAAAATAAGATAACACACTCAATCAGTAATAACACTAAACAAAAACACACATCAATAATAATAACTATTCAAATATACAACCGTAGTGCAATGTAAAAGTGACAGGTGTGCATGATATAAGCGGCCGATGTACATTATATAAAGTGACAGGCGATTATCTTCAACACCTTACTGGAGATATGCTGCATCCTCCATCATCATCCCAGTCACCAAGAAGCCAAAGATCCCAGGACTTAACAACTACAGACCCATCACTCTGACCTCTGTGGTTATGAAATAATTTGAGTGCCTTGTGCTGTCCCACCTCAACACAATCAGTGACTCTCTACTAGACCCACTGCAGTTTGCCTGTGGGTCTGTGGATGATGCGGTCAACATGGCTCTTCACTTCATCCTCCAGCATCTGCACTCCACTGGAATCTACACCAGAATCCTGTTTCTGGACTTCAGTTCCGCATTCAACACCATATTTCCCCCTTTGCTCCTGGACAAGCTGTCCCAACTGGGAGTGCCCGAGTCCACATGCAGGTGGATCACAGCCTTCCTGTCCAACAGGAGGCAACACGTGAGGCTGGGGAAGCACCTGTCTGACCTCCTGACCATCAGCATGGGCTCCCCTCAAGGCTGTGTCCTGTCACCCTACTCTTCTCCCTGTACACCAACAGCTGCACCTCCAGTCACTAGTCTGTCAAGCTCCTGAAGTTTGCAGATGACACCACTCTAATCAGACTTATTTCTGAAGGAGACGAGTCTGCCTACAGGTGGGAGATTGACCATCTGGTGTCCTGGTGCAGTCAGAACAACTTGGAGCTCAATGCCCTAAAGACAATGGAGATGTAAAGTGGACATCAGGAGAAACCCAGCTGCCCTCCCCCTCATCGTCTTTGGTGGCTTCCCAGTCAACTCTGTGGAGTCCTTTCACTTTCTGGGCACCATTATCGCCCAGGACCTCAAGTGGGAGCTGAACATCACCTTGCTTACAAAGAAAGCTCAGCAGAGGATGTACTTCCTCCGGCAGCTGAAAAAGTTTAACCTGCCAAAGACTATGATGGTGCATTTCAACACTGCCATCATAGAGTCAATCATGACCTCCTCCATCACCGTCTGGTACGCTTCTGCCACTGCCAAGGACAAGGGCAGGTTGCAGTGCATCATCCACTCTGCAGAGAGGGTGATTGGCTGCAATCTGCCGTCTCTACAAAACCTACACACCTTCAGGACCCGGAAGCGAGCGGCAAAGCTTTCACCCAGATCTCACCCTGGAAATGGACTATTCAGAGCTCTCCCCTCTGGCAGAAGGTTGAGGTCTATCAGGACCAAAACCTCTCGCCACAAGAACAGTTTCTTTCCTACAGCAGTAGGCCTCATGAAAAGGCCCCGGAGCCAAACTGACTATAGCCCGCTCTGGATAATTCTTGCACCTTACATATTTTTTAATATATTTCTTTAATGTATTAATGCTCTGTCTACTGTTTTTATGCTCAGTTCAACCTTCTTATTTGTTTTTATTTTTGTACAAAATTGCTGCACCAATGGACCAGAACAAATTCCTAGTTTGTTGTGAAACTTACTTGGCAATAAAACTCTTTCTGATTCTGAATTAATGATGAAAGTCAATCCAAAAAATAATCTAATCCTTCGTAAACGTTGCGCTCTAATACTGCATAGAAATGTTCAGGGGTTTGGTCCTATGCAAGATATTCGTTTTTTGGGGGGGGGAAGAGCAGAAGAAACCAAAATCTTAGTATTTAATTTGACTTTAATATTTACATGTGCTAGCAATGTCCCTTTATTGAAATGCACTAATATCGATGATTAAGCTCTTGTAAGCTTAGTGTTATTTTACAAGTAACTGTTATTGGGTTTAATCTGCTGCCTAATTGGGAGCTAATAACATGTTAATTCCTTATATGACAGACTCATCTGTCACTAATGAAGACTAGAAATGTTGATGCATCTTAAATTTCTAATATCCCATCTCTATTTAGATTATTACTGTAACTGTCTAGTGAAAATCTCACTTTTACAAATGTATTTTCTGTTAACACAGAAATGTAATATTGTTGACACATCTTATACTCATATTCATGGCTAAAGCATGATTAGAGGGAGAACTAAAAAACACATCAAGAACCCCACCTGTGATTAATTAGAATTCATAGTTAATGTAACACTAGACAGTTACTTTAACAAAACAAGTTGCCCTTTGTCAACAATCGTACCATTCAGTACAAAAACATTGTCAACAATACTGCATTCAACAAACGGAACCATGTTTACCTATTATTCCTTGGAACGAACTTTGAAAGAGGCTTTTTCAATGACACTGCCCCTGTGGTTCTCCCACTGTTGAAATGAATAAACGACTAAATTATTGATGATTCCCTGGACCATTAATTATTTAAATGTGCCTCTGGTTGAAAGCAGTGCTCTGGGCAATCTGCATCGCGTCAACCAATGTCTGTGATTTATCGGCTGGAAAAAAATACCTTCATAATTGTAGTGATTAGCATTGGGCACCTACTGATTTCCTTCTCCTCCCTATTTCTGATGTCATCAGACCTGGTGATGTGTTAACAGGAGAGAAAAAAAATACAGTTTGGGGCCAGACAAATGGTGTGAAAGAAGAAAATGCATCACACCGAATTATGGCCAGTTTCTGGGTTGTTAACATGAATGACATTCCAGAATGGTTAATGACCTGTCTAGTAGACACATATGACAACTTTCACTTTGCTTTAGTTGTTTATGAGTATTTCTCAGTTCAGCCCACACAACCATTTTCATTCTGGATCCTCCTAAGTAAACAAGTAAACAAACACCACTCTGTGACATAATTGCCCCTCAGAAATTAAAAAAAAAGTTCTATTCACATTTATATCTCCCTTTTTACAACACTGTGCCCAGATTTCATCCCCAAATGTAAACAGAGCCAGAATAAGTTCTTTTAAATATTTAGTCCCACAGTTGCTTGGCCAAAGGCTAGTGTCTGTCTTTTCTGTGTATTAGATTGTTGTCACCAAACTGCATTACAGTTTGCATCAGGCTGCATCAGGCTCTAGCAGCTTTGACAGTAATCAGATTGAGGTGCTACCAAGGCAACAATGCATATTTACTTTCTTATGACATCTCAGACACCATACTGCAGAAGCAGAAAGAACCTCAATCTTAAATTCACTGGGTTCAAAAAACACCACCAATTTTAAAACACCTTGGAAAAAGCCAATGATGGATTGGGGGTTTTATTATGCTGTTTATAGTGTGATTTGACACGACCCTCATTGAGTTGAAATACACAAGTCTTTCGATTGTTTCAGACTCGGTGACATGGGTTTTCAATCTGTCTGTTTCAGACCAATTCCCCTAGTATAGTTTAGTCATCTTTATTTTCTAAACTGTTAATGGAGGTGCAAGGCAATATTGTGCCGAGCTCAGAACATCAAGCTCAGAACATTTTTTATTTTACCTTATTCTACCTTCCCTCTGCCTTGGGTGACAGTGGGAAATGTGCCATTTTTGGACTTCAATTATGAAAAAAGCAAACACCAAGTTATGTGAATGATGCCCTTTAAATGTAATAAGATTGTTTAATACTTTATTTTAAATCCATCTGATAATGTAGTTCTTTATTGTTAAACTGATGCCAGACACCTATTCTAAATTGTATACTGAAGTTTTTCTCCCTACATTTTCAATTCAACAAGGTAGGCCATTAAATACAGTTAGGTCCGGAAACATTTGGACACTGACACAATTTTCATAATTTTGGCTCTGTACGCCACCACAATGGATTTGAAATGAAACAACTGAGATGCAATTGAAGTGCAGACTTTTAGCTTTAATTCAAGGGGTTGAACAAAAATATTGTATGAAACGTTTAGGAATTGCAACCTTTTTCATACACAGTCCCCTTATGTCAGGGGCTCAAACGTCATTGGACAAATTAACACAATCATAAAATAAATGTTCATTTATAATATTTTGTCGAGAATCCTTTGCAGGCAATGACTGCTTGAAGTCTGGAACGCATGGACATCACCAAATGCTAGGTTTCCTCCTTTGTGATGCTTTGCCAGGCCTTTACTGCAGCTGTCTTCAGTTGTTGTTTGTTCGTGGGTCTTTCTGCCTTAAGTTTTGTCTTCAGCAAGTAAAATGAATGCTCGATCAGGTTGAGATCAGGTGATTGACTTGGCCATTGCAGAATATTCCACTTCTTTCCCTTAAAAAAACTCCTGGGTTGCTTTCGCAATATGTTTTGGGTCATTGTCCATCTGTAAAGTGAAAATGGCTGAATCTGAGCAGACAACATATCCCTATACACTTCAGAATTCATCCGGCTGCTTCTGTCTTCTGTCACATCATCACTAAACACTAGTGACCCAGTGCCATTAGAAGCCAAGCATATCCATGCCATCACCCTGCCTCCAGAGATGATGGTGTATGCTTTGGATCATGAGCTGTTCCAAGCCTTCTCCATACTTTTTTCTTCCCATCATTCTGGTACAAGTTGATCTTAGTTTCATCTGTTCAAAGACTGCTGTTCTAGAACTGGGCTGGTTTTTTTAAAATGTTTTTTGGCAAAGTCTAATCTGGCCTTTCTATTCATGAGGTTTATGAATGGTTTACACCTTGTGGTGAACCTTCTGTATTTGCTCTCGTGAAGTCTTCTCTTTATGGAAGACTTGGATAATGATATGCCTACCTCCTGGAGTGTTCTTCATCTGCCTGGGTGGTGTTGTGAAGGGGTTTTTCTTTACCATGGAAAGGATCCTGCGATCATCCACCACTGTTGTCTTCAGTGGACGTCCAGGCCTTTTTGTGTTTCAGAGCTCACCAGAGCATTTTTTTTTTCTCAGAATGTACCAAACTGCTGATTTGGCCACTCCTAATGTTCCTGCTATCTGTCTGATGGATTTTTTTTTTGCAGCTTAAGGATGGCCTGTTTCACTTTGACCGCATGCTATGGGTTCACAGCAACAGCTTCCAAATGCGAATGTCACACCTGGAATCAACTCCAGGCCTTTTACCTGCTTAATTGATGAAGAAATAATGAAGGAATTGCCCACACCTGTCCATGAAACAGCTTTTGAGTCAGTTGTCCAATTACTTTTTTCCCTTGATAAAGAGGGGGCTACATATTAAAGAGCTGTAATTTTAATTTCAAACCCTTCCTGGATCTGAATACCCTCAAATTAAAGCTGAGAGACTGCACTTTAAGCCTGTATTAATTATTTAATTGTAACTTGAATAGATTTTGGTAAACAGCCAAAATAACAAAACTTGTGTCAGTGTCCAATTATCTCTGGACCTAAGTTGGATTTTGTTGCTTGTTTTAGAGAGTTTGGTGTTATGTTGCATCTTTGCTGAAATGTCTAAAATATGTTACATAGATAACCAACAACACATTTTTATTGTGCAAAAACAAGTTTTCATTTGGAGACAAACTATAGTTCATGATGTCAATAATCCTTCAAATGTAAGCAAATCTCGCTGGTTTTGCCCCCAAAATTGCACATGCATACATGAAGTCAGGCCAGGCATGTTGAAGGTAGATAAGGTGAAACCAACCAATTATCCCAGTGGTGGCAGACACTGGTAAATAGTAATTCAGTCTCAGTAAATAGTCTTCCCAGCCCGATGAATGGTCTGGGCAAGGAAACAGCTGGGGAAAATGTGTTTTGTGAAAGTAAGTCATTGGAAATGTAAGTTCCTTCAGTAATGAGATTCCTTCATCAAATGTTCCTTTCCATTTTTTAGGGCATGTGGCACCTCCCTGCCTAATGAAGGATTTTTATCACAATGCCTGTCAAGTAATTATCACAGGTCTCTGGTCTCTGCATAATTATACCTTTGTCAGGCTATACGTGTGTAGGCATTTGATTGGCTGGCTACCCAGCAAACCACAAACTGTGAAACTTCCCAGATTTGTTAAGTTCTGGCAAATATTCTCACAATGGAACAACTGTCCAGTTGATCTTTCTGTTTTTATACAACGCTTGCTTAAAATTTTCCATGCAATAAGGACAGTATGAAATATGATGTACAATATATTTATATTCTAGTCTTAAAATATGTTTTTGTAATTTGCTCCTTTGTTTATTTTAGTTATTAGATGATGGAAAGTCTAGATAAATTCATTCTTGTTTAATAATTCCTCATTATTTTTGAGGGAGTTAAATCAGTCAACAGAATCCTGGACAAAGACTATGATGTTATTTTAGTCGTATTTTAGCCAGTGAATTATTTCCATTGAATAAGGTATACAGCTGGATATACAACTGGACCCTATGCACTTTCAGAAGTAAGCTTGTCCAACTAAGTCCTAGTTGTTTACCTTGTATAGGCCTACCTTAGTTGTTAACATTGTAACCGGTGCAAAGTATACATTTAGCGCTTTATATTGTTGTGCAATGTTTCTACTAAATGGTTAAACCAAGACATGGCATTTCCCTTCTGAGTTAATCATAGGCTACAGGATTTAAAGCTTTGATTTTATTCCTATCATTAAAGTGAGAAGGGGAAATAACAGTGATTTCCTTGAAAAGCGAGATATGAGGTTTCCAATAATGCCAGAAGTATTACTGTACTCCTAATATTTCAAAAACAGCAACCACCACTTGCTATAGCCAACAGCATAAACGGCAACACAGATGAATAACAGCACACATGCAAATGAGTTTCTATTGTGGTCAGAGCAAATATGGCCTATGTACAGTATATGAATGCAATACTTATCAAAGGTATTGTTTCTAATTAATGGTAGTTTGTTGAATTATCCTGGCTGTGCACGCCCATAAGTTGTTAGATCACTAAATAGGTAGCTAAATGACTAACTTGACCATCCCGCACTCCTGCACTGACTGCATGCACAGTCATAGACTCTAGACACACTCCCACATCACACTAACATTGATACTTCAACACACAAATGGCCACACTAAACTGACTTGTCACACACACACTTTACCTACAAATCACATAAGCTGCTTCTACGTTTATCCCTGTACACACTGTAGACTGTTATCTTTTAGTTATCAGCCCAAACACTTTAAAGGGGTACACAGCCAGTTTTCAGTCAGTTATTAGAATAGGTTCCATTTCTTTCATCTATAGACAGCTGTTTTTTTGTCTGTCAATTATCAGCACAGACACTTAAACAGCCAGATGGTCTGTTGCCAAATTTATTCCACTGGTGCAATCACTAAATAGTGCTGTGTAGCAGTTTGTTTGTGTGTTATTGTTTACTTTTATTTATTTTTTATTAAAGTGCTTTGTGTGTGTGAGAGAACATGAGGTTAATTTAATTTACTTGAATATTTGCTACATTGTTGATTGATTTATACAGAGCTACAGTGCTCATAAGTTTGCATACCCTTGTGAAATTTTGGCATTGATTTTGAAAATATGAGTGATCATGCAAAAAAAACATGATCTATCCTTTTATTTAAGGATAGTGATCATATGAAGCCATTTATTATCACACAGTTGTTTGGTTCTTTTTTAAATCATAATGATGACAGAAATCACCCAAATGGCCCTGATCAAAAGTTTACTTACCCTTGAAAGTTTGGCCTTGTTACAGACACACAAGGTGACACACACAGGTGAAAATTGCAGTTAATGGTGAATTTCCCACAACTGTGGCTTTTTAAATTGCAATTAGTGTCTGTGTATAAATAGTCACTGAGTTTGTTAGCTCTCACGTGGATGCACTGAGCAGGCTAGAGACTGAGCCATGGGGAACAGAAAAGAACTGTCAAAAGACCTGCGTAACAAGGTAATGACACTTCGTAAAGATGGAAAAGGATCTAAAAAGATATCCAAAGTCTTGCAAATGCCAGTCAGTACATTAATTAAGAAGTGGAAAATTTGGGGATCTCTTGATACCAAGCCAAGGTCAGGTAGACCAAGAAAGATTTCAGCCAAAACTGCCAGAAGAATTGTTCGGGATACAAAGAAAAACCCACAGGTAACCTCAGGAGAAATACAGGCTGGAAAAAGACGGTCTGATTGTTTCAAGGAGAACAATACGACGATACTTACACAAAAATGAGCTGCATGGTCGAGTTGCCAGAAAGAAGCCTATTCTGTGCCAATGCCACAAAAAAGCCCAGTTACAAAATGCCCAACAACATCTTGACACATCTCACAGCTTCTGGCACACTGTAATTTGGAGTGAAAAGACCAAAATAGAGCTTTATGGTCATAAACATATGTGCTACAGTATGTTTAGAGAGGGGTCAACAAGACCTATAGTGAACAGAATACCATCCCCACTGTGAAGCATGGTGGTGGCTCACTGATGTTTTGAGGGGGGGTGAGCTCTTAAAGCATAGGGAATCTTGTGAAATTTGATGGTAAGATGAATGCAGCAAGTTATCAGAAAATACTGGCAGACAATTTGCATTCTTCTGCACAAAAGCTGTGCATGGGACGTTCTTGGACTTTCCAGCAAGACAATGACCCTAAGCACAAGGCCAAGTTGACACTCCAGTGGTTACAGCAGAAAAAGGTGAAGGTTCTGGAGTGGCCATCACAGTCTCCTGGCCTTAATATCATCAAGCCACTCTGGGGAGATCTCAAACGTGTGGTTCATGCAAGACGACCAAAGACTTTGCATGACCTGGAGGCATTTTGCCAAGACAAATGGACAACTATACCACCTGCAAGAACTCGGGGCCTCATAGATAACTATCACAAAAGACTGCACGCTGTCATTGATGCTAAAGGGGGCAATACACCGTATTAAGAACTAAGGGTATGCAGACTTTTGAACAGGGGTCAGTTCATTGTTTTCTTTGTTGCCATGTTTTGTTTATGGTTGTGCCATTCTGTAATAACCTACAATTGAATGTGAATCCCATAAGAAAGAAAATACATGTGTTTTGCCTGCTCACTCATGTTTTCTTTACAATTGGTACGTATATTATCAATTCTCCAGGGCTATGCAAACTTTTGAGCACAACTGTACACATTTCCCCCATATGTGCATGTTCTTGAACAGACTTTGAGTAATGTTTGCCTTGTTTGGTGGGGTATGCAATTTCTGCCAGGGTATGCAAAGTCATGAGCACAACTGTATCATGGACTCCATCAAGTACCAGCAGATATTAAATCAAAACCTAACTTCCTCTGCTAGAAAGTTTGAACTGGGCTGTGGTTGGGTCTTCCAGGGGGACAATGATCCAAAGCACACCTCAAAATCAACAATAAAATGGTTCACTGACCACAGAATCCAGGTTTTGCCATGGCAATCTCAGTCCCTTGACCTAAACCCCATCGAAAACCTGTGGGATGAGCTGAAGAGTCCACATTGGTGAAATGTTATCATCCTAATGTTATATAAGTACTCAGTTTACATTCTGGGAATGTTTACAGTTTGCTGGGTAGCTCCAAAATGTATATCCTTGTGTCAGGACAATTAGTTAGTGTGACACTGATGTGAGATTTAACACGTTATTCTGGGCATGTTATTGTCGTTCCTGGAGGTGGATTAATCCTGGGGCTTACCAGGGAGATCATTATATATATATATATATATATATATATATATATATATATATATATATATATATATATATATATAATTATTATTTATTAATTTTTTACAGCTATCTACCACGTGAAGTTCACAATTTAGACAGCACATGAGCCAAAATTAAAACAGTGAGCTCTCTGTATTGGGACCACAGACAGAATGTAATCAATAATCAATACAGTGGTTTGCCTTCATAAGGGTTTTTCTAACTAATTTCACTTTTAAACAAGCGGGTACATAATGAATAGATTTGAATGAGAACTCTATCTATGGATTATATTTCTATGGTTGTTTGCAGCTGACAGATTGTATTCAGTCAGTTTCAATGTACAATCTTGTTGTGAAAACAAAATATTAAGAGATGACCAATATATCTGTCCTCTTCTGTCTTCACCAATTTAAAAAAATATATTGTGGTGTGTGTTGATTTTAAATACTTCCTCAAGCAGTGGCAGTTCCTGGTTGGTTGAATAGTACCAGTGACGTGCGGTCAACGTTGTGCCTAACCTGGGGTTTTGGAAGAAATAGAAATATATGATATTGTGTTCCAAATAAATATTTTTTTCTGCAGTGATTATTGATTTGTCAACAGAAATTTGCTTTCAATTACTCCAGAGAATTTATTTTAAATTTTGTGGATTTAATTACAAGAAATATGTGCAGAGGTAGTGCACTGGCTAAACCACTCAGAAGAGCTGGACCCTTTTGAAACCACTCTCCACCACTCTTGCTCTATGGAGGTACATTTGTGTCTTTTTGTCGAGAGCAAAAGTTTTTTCTTTTCAATCAAAAATAATTGTTCTGAAAGCAAAAATGAGGCTTCAAAGTATAAACATGTTTGTGCAATCAAATATTTTGTAATAGAGCGCAAAAAAAATATTTTGAGAACAAAAAATGTATTTGAAAACCAAACTCCAACTATTCAAAAATGGTATGATGTTAATGCGCGATAAAATGTTATTATGCTGAGATGCAATTTTGTAATGAGTTAATATGTTCCTATCAGTCCCAATACTGACAGACTAGCTTCCTATATACTAAAGTACGTATGTCATCATCACCCGTGAAGTACGTACTTGCAGTACATATGTAGTATGCGATTTGTTCCTCACTCAAAACTTTCCTTTTCAACTTTTTTTGGAAAGGAAAGAAAAAGGTGCAGTGGTCTCTTAAATTTTTCCAGAGGTTTATGTTTTGGAAACTTGCTGAGATCAATGTAGTAAAATATTTCTTTGCATAAGGAATTGTCCAGGGCGGTCTCAGTAGATACATTTATTGGACAAGACGACTGTACAGTTCCCTGTAAAACATGTATTCCTCCAATCTAATGACACATCATAGAAATCGATTTACTAGGGAGTTCGACTAGTGAGTAGACTCAGATTTTAGTCTATTTCTCGTTGCCTACCCTAACTAAGTTAGACCTCACCACACGTCACTGAACAGAACAGATGTGCCAGTTAATGCCAGAATTAATTTTATTCCAACAGACATCTTTGAGTTTCCAAGAATGACTTCTTTTGAGGTTCCAAGCATAAGATAATTTCCTGTTTTCCGCATTGTCTGAAATCGCCACTGCAGCATTATGTTACGTCAAAGTATCAATATCCAACTAGTAGCCCACTGAACAAAACAAAAATGTGCTTGCTTTGTGGCAACATTCATAGTTGCCACAACTAAGTTAGTTGACGCAACGAGTATTTGGAGCAGATGGCTAACATAGCTATGAGTAAGCTGTTTAGCCCTATTAGTTATGATAACATACTGTATTGGCAAAAACAGCTTTTGAACCGTAAAAAGCTTCAGAGAATTTTCCACAGTGAGTTTACTAAATAAGACATACTGTTTCCAGTTAACTTTTAATCTGCCAAATAGTGACAAACTTTCCTTAGAAAGGAAGGCTCTTAACGCCTTCTGTTGAGTATCTCAAACAGAGCCAAGGTCGTTTATTTAAATAAGGCAAACTAGTCAATTAACGTTGAGCTGTGAAAGTTGTGTAACAGAGTCCTACAATCTTGATTCATTCTCAGAGGTTACATGCCAAAGGAACACAGCAATTGTCGCCTGTGTCCTAGGAATGCACAGGCTCAGTGATGAACCTTGTACATTCATTTGGGTGGGAATAACCTGGGCAGGATCCAGAGAGAACTGATTTAGGTTTAGACAGTGTTGATGGGGAGGGTGGTTGGGGGTACATGGCCATGTACAAATGTCGAAGATATTGCAAAGTAATTCAGGTGACAGCGATAAACCAGGTAGCAACCGAGGTAATCTTAATTCCAAAGAGGCTTTGGCTGTGATAGCTAACACAAGTATTTGTATCCAAGTGTAGGCTCTCCAAGGTCTTGGCTGGATATAGATGGTGGGTGGTTCAAGGATTGCTTGAAAATGTCCCAATACCAGACACCTTTCTCTAAGCCTGCATAGCAATATAAACTCCAGTCTCCCTGCTGGGATATTTGTGACACTTAGGTCTTGATCAGTAGATAGGGGTATCTTGCCAAAAAAAAGGAGTGACAGTTTACAACATGCCTTGGGGGGTTGAGTGCCTCCGCTTAAACAGTCCGACTGTCAGAATTAAACACTGTGTCACCAACCGCTGAACAGCAGCTCTGCTCCTGAAAATCATCAGATACCTTCACAATGATACACTGGGGATAATCGGTCATGACAGGCAGCTGGAAGTGAGTAAAGGTGTAGTCCATTTATAATAGCAATGTTGGAATGAATACAGAATCTAATGTTTCAGTGGAATCAACAGAAAATTTACATGGGCTATTGTAGACCACTTTGATAAAAATGTTAAAGCAATTGTAAAATGCTTGGGAAACCACTGAAATTACTTGCAGACAAAACCAGTTGGCTATGGGTAATTAACATACTTACATACTTAATTAACATACATACTTATTTCCCAAAGTATAAATACATGCTAATCTTACAAACAAAGTGTTAATACCTTCTCCATTGCTTTGGGAAAGCATTAATGTGACATCCTATAAACATGCAGGTATTTGCCGCTGTTGTGACAGATTAATGGAATTTATTTAGATAATTACTTCACCAGAGAAAAAAAGAGAACGATAATTCCCCTGTGACAGTTATCGTTGCCATTACAAAGCCATTTGTACATGAAATGAGTATATACACATATATGCACAGTATCTGCACATTTAATAATAAATCATAACTTTGCTCAGGGTTGCTTAATAAGCTGTTCCTGCATGCAACTTTGGATATTATATTTGGATATTAACCATAATCTTATTATTTTTCATATGGCTCCACAGATCCTCAGGGTTGGAGCAAGAAATAACTCTCCCAAAACTGTCCGTAAAAAATAAACATTTTCATTCATAAATGCATTGTTGGTAAACTAAAATTTTTGCAGTATAACAATGTACCAGTCAGGATGGACAAATAACATTTATTTGAGATATCCCACTCGAGAGGATGACCACAAAATGAACATTCAAAGAGTGCTGACTCAGTCAGACCTTGATGAGTCCATGTGGATGGGCCAGGTTTTACACTGCACAGCTCTGACTCAGTACTTTGCTACATTCAAACCAGTTTTCTCCAAGATCTGGAGATAATTAGGTTGCCCTAACAAAAGGGGTTTCTTACCTCAATGGTCTCTCCAGTTAGCCTGGTTGACGTGACCCAAGTGATTTCAAAGTGAAGAGCTACTGTATGACCCACAGAACAGTAGGCTGTGTAAAATTCATTATCCGCTGCCAATGTATGCAACCTTTTCGATTGGTTCTCATATTTACATGCTATTTGCAAGAGCAACACCCCTAACTAAGGCTTCCTGATTATAACCATCTGTGGTTAATGGTCTGTTGTTCAATAGTTTAGCACACCATCACTCAAACTGTATTATAGCTT
Organism: Esox masquinongy; assembly: GCA_016801175.1. Lineage (NCBI taxonomy): Eukaryota > Metazoa > Chordata > Actinopteri > Esociformes > Esocidae > Esox > Esox masquinongy. The sequence continues at coordinate 62,677 of JACXGI010000926.1, forward strand.
TACACTTTGTTTTATTTAACTGTTGCTTGTCAGTGATATGCAGTATATAGACAGGGTTGCTATGGATAAGACTGTCTGCTAAAGGTAGACATTCAATGTTCTTGAACTATTCCAGAGCTGGCACAGCATGATTCACTTGGTTGAACATTAAGCTAGTTTAAGCAATAATAAAACAGTGAAACATCTGCCGGCCCCCAAGAATAGGTTTCAGAATTGCTGAACTCATTACACACAAAATATAGTGTTAAAAATGTAGATGTGCTTACTTCCAGAAAGATTTCTTGAATGCCAGCAATGACTACAACTCTTATTTGACAGTACAATGGCATTGGTGGTAGTAACAATAGAAGTAACTTTGAAGGAATCTTCTGGTCCTTTCTTACCTTAAAATTGTTGTCTACATCATTGATAACAGACCGTGAAAACAGTATTCTGTAGATTAAAAACCAATATTACTATATATTTAATTTCACTCCCAGTTGTGAGCACCCACATGGCTCTTGAATAAATACGGCTTGTACTACCCCCAACATTTCTTTTTTGAAGTGAAATTTGAATGCGCAGAGAATATACACACACTACAGACTACATGTAGTTGTTTTTTGAACGGTGCCTCTAGCTTAAGTTTGAATGGTGCCTCTAGCTTAAACCGTATCAAAGTAGCGTTCCTAATAATACGTAACTGAGGATTTTGCCTAAAAAAACAAACTGAAAAAAGGGTCCCCCAATTAGCGCAGTAATCTAAGTCGCTTCCTCACTATACATTGCGCCCAAATGTTTGATCCTGGTCACGGCATACCAACAGTGCATTGAATGTAATCTGTGGTGTACTAGTGTGTTCATCTAAATAATTAAATAGTATGAATTGTAATGTATTAGTGTCCTTTTCACCTAATCTTTTTCACCAAAACTAAAATAGTGTCCTTTTCACCTAATCTGGGTCAGTGAGATTGACCTACCAATCTGTTTTTGAAAGCTTTGTTAACCTAGATTGTACACTATATTTTCGGGTCAAGTGCTAGCAATAGCATTTACTCAAAATATTTTTAACCATGCACATTCATATATAAGTAATTGGAGTCTACTGTGCATAATCAATATATTTCATCTAGCACATCCAAAAGGTGTAACAACCTTTGTCTAAGTGTTTCACCAAGTGAACAAAAAAAAATTGAATTTTTTTCAAGAAGAAAGAAACCCTGATTGCGGTTTCTTTCTTCTTGATTTAACATATAGAAATGGGTGTGATTAATTCAGCCATTTCATTTTGTTTGCGGCAAAAGATAAGGGGTTAATAGCTAGCTACTGAGTTCCTGAAACTGGAAGTGCTGGCTGTAAGAACCGGAAAAGACTGGGGCTGTTCTATGTAGGGCTGGCCCAGAATATTCGGATATTCAGTTGTTGGGTAGGCATTTGGTTTGGATTTTCACTATTTGGATATTCTTTTTTTTATTTATTTACAAACAAAATGTAGGCTATCAATAAAGGCGAACAGCCAAATAAATTTTGTGAGCACATGTGACATCCCTCTCACTCACAGCAGTGAACGTCACATTTCAGTTCACCTTGGCCATCTAATATTGACATGCAAGCAGTTGTTGCTACACATACATGGTTTCATTCATTGTACACAAGAATCAGGCACTTGTTGAACTGTAAATACACCTAGTGTAGCGGGCAAAATTGACAACAGTTGAAGCTTCCCAACTGCGTGATACGTGCGTAGGACGTATCCCTCCTTCTGCACGTAACACTGGGATTCATTTGTTTATTTGCAAGATTGAAAAGATATTGTTTGTTTATTGAAATTTGTGTTTTTCTTCTGTTATTACTGCGCTAATTGCGCTACCTACCTTGTTATACAGCTCTGGAAAAAAAAAAATCTTAAATCAGCATCTCTGCATGTATGGCAGCCATTCCATTCCAGTGTCTGTTAAATTCCAACACAGGCACACCACATTTTACTTAATGAGGTACTGATTAGGTGACTACCTGAACCAAATCTAATTTAACGAGGAAAAGTATAAAAACCACTGCTGTGGCCATCACTATCCTCTTGCAATAGGACCAGCTGGATGGCAAAAAGCGCAATTAGTACCTCAAATGTAATTTGAATAAAAAATATCTATTCAGCATGACAAAAGAGTTGAAAAGAAAGCTTTGAGTGAGGAAAAGAAGGGTTAAATTCTGGCTTTACTGGCACAGTGAGCATCAGGTTGCTTCCATCCTGAAAATTTCAAAGACGGCGGTTCATAAGAACCAGGTCAAGCAACAAACATTGGGGACAACAAAGCTACAGACTGGCAGAGGGCGAAAATGACTGTCCACTGACCGAGATGATTGTCAACTCATTCGAATGTCACTCAACAACATCAAGTGACCTTCCAAAAGAATGGCAAACAGCAGCTGGGGTGAAGTGCACGGTGAGGACGGTTCGAAACAGGCTCCTAGGGGCAGGGCTGAAATCGTGCAAAGCTAGAAAAAAGCCCTTCATCAATGAGAAGCAAAGAAGAGCCAGGCTGAAGTTTGCAAAAGACCATAAGGATTGGACCGTAGAGGAATGGAATAAGGTCAAATTTTCAGCTTTGCCAAACACCTGGTCATCTAATGGTTAGACGGAGACCTGGAGAGGCCTACAAGCCACAGTGTCTCGTACCCACTGTGACATTTGGTGGAGGATCGGTGATGATCTGGGAATGCTTCAGCAAGGCTGGAATTGGGCAGATTTGTCTTTGTGAAGGACGCATGAATCAAACCAAGTACAAGGTTATCCTGGAAGAACACCTGCTTTGTTCTGCTCTGACAATGTTCCCCAACTCTGAGAATTGTTTTTTTCAGCAGGACAATGCTCCATGCCACACAGCCAGGTCAATCAAGGTGTGGATGGAGGACTACCAGATCAAGACCCTGTCATGGCCAGACCAATCTCCAGAACCCCATTGAAAACCTTCGGAATTTGATCAAGAGGAAGATGGATGGCCACAAGCCATCAAACAAAGCCGAGCTACTTGAATTTTTGTGCCAGGAGTGGCATAAAGTTACCCAACAGCAATGTGACAGACTGGTGGAGAGCATGCCAAGACACATGAAAGCCGTGATTAAAAATCAGGGTTATTCCACCAAATATTGATTTTTGAACTCTTCCTTAGTTAAAACATTAGTATTTTGTTGTTGAAAAATGAATATGAACTTGTTTTCTTTGCATTATTTGAGGTCTAAAAACAATGCATCTTTTTTGGTTATTTTGACCAGTTGTTATTTTCTACAAACAAATACTCTAAATGACAATATTTTTATTTGGAATTTGGGAGTAATGTTGTTAGTAGTTTATAGAATAAAACAAAACTGTTAATTTTACTCAAACCTATACCTATGAATAGTAAAACCAGAGAAACTGATAATTTTGCAGTGGTCTCTTAATTTTTTCCAGAGCTGCCCGCAGCACACCAACTGTCCGCTGCTGTGTATGGATGGGTAATGGTTCAAATGCAGAGGACAAATTTCATTTCAATGTAAGCCATACTGAGAAATGACAAAGAATCATAAATCTTAGAAATACATCTTAAATTTCTTGGATGTACTAGGACTATGCTGTTTCTGAGCCTCTGTTTCACAGCGCTTTGTTAGGCGTTGTCTCGGATTCTGAGACTATTATAATGAGTGTTTCTGTCTGTATTTATCCATGATTTGTAAAATTGTAGAACAAAATGCTTAAAAATATACTTTAATACTTAAATGAAACCGAAAGATAGTTGTTGCAGTGCTATGCCGTCCATCTCAGCCGACACCAGAGAAATGTTGCAGCACACCCCCCCCATCTCCGAAGCTCAGAGTATATGCTGCGATCCCTACCAAAGCTTCGGAGCCCAAAAAATGGTTTTCGGGAGAGCCCTAGTTCTATGTAAACAATAAATCTTGATGTTTTTAATTCAAAACAGGTATATTCAACCAGCATAGGGTACAGTCCCTTCATTATCTATGCTCTGTGCAGCTACATCACAGAAGTATTTTCCGACTCTCAAATCAGTGAGATTGTCTTAAATACTGATATGAATACATTTCTGATATTTCACAAGAGCGATCTCCATATCTTGAAGGAAGAATAAAAAAAATTTTCACTCCAGATCATGTAGGTGTTTTAAAAAAAGTCTTGACACTGAATTGTGAGATAATCATTACCAGACTTCATAACTAGCTTGAATTCCCTGAAACAAACAATCCTGTGGTTTTGCTCTTATCTTCCTTAGATATTTATGCTGATGACACATAAATACATATCAGCACAGATTCGGAGATTGAGACTATAACAACTTAACTGACAGACTGACTAGAACCGATCAAAAGATGGATACGTTTTAACTTCCTCAAGATTAATTGCAGCAAAACTCAGCATGTGCTTAATGGCTCTTCGGAGAGCACAGAGCAAGATGTGCACATTTTCGCTTTCCCTTGATGATGACACAATTGCACGACAGAAACTGTGGTCTGTTTTTTTATTCCAACCTCTTTGAAGCTCATATTCGCAACATCAAGAAAGATGATATTTTTTCCAATCAATGTAACATTGCTATGGACAGGTAATTCGTATCCGTTGCTGATGCTGAAAAGCTTGTGAATGCCCTGGTAACAACTTGACTACTGCAATGATCTTCTGACTGCAATGAATCTCAGTAAGGCTTCTGTCTCAGCTCCAGATGTTCCTGAATGCAGCTGCCAGGATAATCTCACAAACCTGACAAAACCCCCACATCACCTCTGTTTTTATTCCTCTGGCTGCCTGTTCTATATACCGGGCATATTCAAAGTAAAAGAAACATTTAAGGCCCTGAAGGGTAATGTAGCTCAGCTGATATGAGCATGGAGCTTATAATGCCAGGTTTGTGTTCAATTCCCAGTTTGTTTATTTACAATGCCGATTACGTTTATTGAAGCTCAGAGATTGGGAAGGTCTGCACTTTGGAAATGCAGATTTTTGAAAGCAAATACAACCACTTATAACCTATTAAAAAACAGTGTTTCCCTCGTATTGTAATAACAGCGGTGGCCCGCCGTTGCTAAATGCCAGGAATACTAGTGTCTTACTACTTGGAATAGTCATAAGAATTGAGCCCATGTTAACGAGAGTGAAAACGAAATTTACACTGCCAATGGTATTTCATTTCATGATACAACAACGTTTGTTTCTCTTTCATACGTGAATGACATTGATGCAATAACTATCAATATGGGTGACAATAACTTTTTCATGAAGTGACAAGAGAATCGTGGAAACCCCAACTCTTGTATCTAGAATATATGAATCTAGAATATATGAAGGTGTCACTTTGAATTACGAAAAATAATAAGCTTTTCCACGATATTAGAATTTTTTCAAATGCACCTATACAGAAGCAAGCAAACCGATGGCGCAAACTAAAATGGTATTACAACACTACTTTTGGTGTCTCCCTCAGGAATTGCGCTCGAGAAAAGTTGATATCAGATTTTTGCCCCTGGTCGGCCCGCAACCCCCACCCCCCACTGTTGGGAAAAAAAGTAGGGGAAACACTGAAGAACGATTTCCCAGCATGCAATTTATGACTCAGTGTGTTCAGATTTTTTTTTTATTATTGTTTTTCAGCTTTTAAAGTATAATTGCACCAATCTTTTACATCCGTAGGCACATTTTATATGTATTGTGATGTATTTTTTTCTCATTGATGATTCAATGCAATTATTTGCTTTATTTTTCTACCTTATGCACATTGAGCATGGTAAATGAGCTCTACAAATGTAATATCATTGTCTCAGAAGACACCCTTTATGACATTAAACGTTATAGAATGCCGCAAATCTATCTTATTGTCGGTATAATTTGACACAATTATGGAGGTAGGAAATTATCTTCAACAGATACTTGTGGAATATGTGTTTTTACTGTCTGAGGGGGAGGAGAGTTTTGGCTCTGATTTGTGATTTGTCATGACATAACCTTTTAGAGGCCCACACATCATTCATACCACCATTAAAGGACATCTTTTAATCCTATACATTAAATTTTTGGGCATATAGCAGACACTCTTATCCAGAGCAACTTATAGGAGAAGCAAGGGCAATACATGCACAGTGACGAATTAATCGCCTTGTTGCCTCAGGATTCAAAGCACCAACTTTTCCGTTACTGGCCTAAAACTCTAACCAGCAGGCTTTATTCCTCCCCTGCCACCCCCTTTAAGTTTACATGAGGTTGAAAGATCCCTCTTCAAAAATCTAATGTCATGCTATAAATTATTAATTTATATCTAAGCCAAAAGGCTTAAAGTAAAACTTACAATTTAGTATGGTTTATTTCCAATATGTATAAAATCAACACCATTCGGCAAGCAACACTGAAAGTGAAAGTAAATAATATAAATAATGTCATCACCATTACTGTAGGCTACCCTGTGTCTGCAAAAGTGGATGGTCTTTTCTATGCAGTGAATGTTATTATTTAGTTCCTTATTTTCCTCGCTTCAAGACCTAAGTTTGAGAGGATAACAGGACAGTTAGCCCTATTTATTCACTCTTCTCTCTGTTTCTGTCACCATTCTACATTCTCCTTCACACCAGTACTGCAGAGTAGATGGGATCATATGATTACTATTCTACATGCTCCTTCTGGGTAATTTGGACACATTTGAAGGTCAAATCAATACATTTGATTCCATGTCATAAAGTCACCCTTACACTTTTTGAAGGGCAGGGGAGAAGGCTTTTTGTGAAGATATCCAACAGGAAACCCAAACAATGGGAGAATTTACGGATGGTCCCTTTGAGCAAATGTTTTCTTATACATGTTTTGTTTTCCACTACATGAGAAGACCATAACTCTCATAATTGTCACATATTTCAAAGCATTCTAGTTTATATTTTCTTGTTTAGAGGATTACTATTAGCTGATGCCATGGCGACAGCTAGTGCACTCAACAACAACAACAAAGACGAAAAAACATTACAATTAATGACTCACATTTAATGAAAAATGTAGACTTGACAAAAATAGAAATAAAAACAGAAAACAAGTTTCAGTCATACATGTACAGGTACAAGTGCTGATGGAAGGGAATGTGGGACTGACCTCTGGCTCCGTCTTCAACAGCTATGGTTGGAGGACATAGCCATTGATACCAGGCTGAACATTTGAAATGGAGGAGATCAATCAGGGTTATCATTTTATGAAATCTAATCATAGGAGCCTCGCAGGGCTCTTGGCCATTGATTGCCTTCTCAGGTTGCTTTTTTAATTAGACAGCTCGAATCAGTAGCCCGGTCTCTGTATGAAATAAATCTAGTTAGATCAACACCTTTTGTTCTGTTGTCCAATGTTATGGCACAGCAAACCAGGCTAGACTATAAACCTTCCAAGATTGTAAACGATTTATGTGTATGAATACTTGGATTGGGTCTCACATAACAGTTGCAGGTGCGTCACTGTCCAAAATCAGTGGCAATGAGAAAATGTCCTGTCTATGCTGAATTAAGGAGAGGGCTCTAACAGTCATGTGGCGTCTGAGATTGCAAATGCGAGAGCAAGGGCAGTTAGCTGTGATTATCAGCAAGTTACATGGTCTTAGGCAGAGCTGCCACTACATGATTTTGGCATGATCTACTGGGTGCTGATATTTTACACAGGCTCCTGGACACTAATAAAGTTCCAATAACTTTCAAACAGTAAATATTTCAGGCCTTAAATTGGACAACATCACCAAATGTGAATAGTGCTAGAAGCAAATTCAAAGCATGTCTAACTGGAAGCCAATCTGCTACCCAGAAGTTTCACTTTAACCTACCACCTAAGTCAATTCCACATAACCACACACATTTTGTTTTGCTATCCTTGTGGGTACTCGGCACCCAGAAATCCATGTTCCCTATTCCCTAATACTAACCATAATCTTAAACTATCCTTTTAACATCAATAACCTAATTTTTATGCCCAAACTTTAAACTTCAATTAGGCCCTAAAGCCTAATTCTAAATGCCCTAAAGGTACCATTTTGTAAGTTCCAGACAGGGCCAGCGAGGCAGGGGTGCCGGGCAGGGCCGGCGAGGCAGGGGTGCCGGGCAGGGCCGGCGAGGCAGGGGCGCCGGGCGGGGCAGGTTATTCTAGCGTCCATTTTTGGGTTGAGTTATTCTGTCATGATTTGGTAAGCAGGACGCCAGGTGCAAAGTTAAAAGACAACAAAGGTTTTAATAACTAAACTGAGATGGTAAAAAACATGAAAATGTCAGGAACACAAGCACAAGGATAGAAGACAGGCAGGCAAACCACGCACGATGGCTGGCAAACCACGCACGATGGCTGGCAAACCACGCACGATGGCTGGCAAACCACGCACGATGGCTGGCAAACCACGCACACAGTAACTCTACAAAGGGCTGACAGAACTGGGCAAACTAAATAGGGTGCTAACGAGGGCTAACAACAAACAGATGAAAACAATCAGAACAAAAAGGACAGGCTACATTCAAGAACAAAGGCAAAATCAAAACAGAACAAAACAGAACCTCACACAGTCTGTGTTTCTTGTTGAAATAAAGGTATAAGAATAATAATCACTGCTCTTTAAAAGTTGGTGTTGTTTGAATGCCTACAATTCATCATCCCAATGTAATGATTATCTAAGTAAAATGTTTTCTCATAAATCCTGAACTACCAGGTTAGGCCTACCTTAATCTAAATTTGGCCATCATAACTAATTCACTGTCATTAATTAATGATGGCATTAGTCTGTCTAATTATTTAAGTTTGAAAAGTCCATGCTGTTGCATGCAAAACATTTGATTGATGGTTCCCAATCAGTTTCATGGGAAAATACATTTGATTCATTAATTTAATTACTAAATAATTTAAGTACTATAGCCTAAACACTTTTTAACACTTCCACCTGTACAGACGTTCAATCAGCCTAGTGGCACACACTAATGAGTTGTCTGCGTAAGAAATATAAACAAAATTGTCATCATCCTAAATTTCCTCCTTATATGCTAAAAGTAGCCTGATCAGGCCTATTTGGTGTTTTTGGTCTTTGTAATACTAATCACACTGCTCAAAAAATTAAGGGATCACTTAAATCACACATCGGGTCTCATTGAAGGAAATATATTGAGTAATTCGTTGAGAACAAAATAGCAAAGGTCACTGGAAAACTGTCACCAATCAACTGAGGGCTAGATTCAAACTCACACCGAAAATCAAAGTAAACAATTGAAATCACAGGCTGTTCCAACCTGCGTGAATTTCATCACTGCAACTCAAAATGTGACTCAGTAGTGTGTATGGCCCCATGTGCCTGTATGCACTCCCGATAATGTCTGGGCATGCTCCTGATGAGACGGGGGATGGTGTCCTGGGGTATCTCCTCCCAGACCTGAATCAGGGCATCAATGAGCTCCTGGACTGTCTGTGGTGCTACTTGGTGACGTGTGTTGTCGGATGCACCGATACATAACATCCCAGAGGTTCTCAATTGGATTCAGGTCTGGGGAACATGAGGGCCAGTCAATGGCATCAATGCCTTTATCATCCAGGAACTGCCTACACACTCTGGCCACCTGAGGCTGGGCCAATTGTCCCGCACCAGGAGGAACCCAGGGCCCACAGCACCAGTGTAAGGTCTGACGAGGGGTCTGAGGATTTCATCCTGGTACCTAACAGCAATCAGGGTACCGTTAGCTAGCACGTGGAGGTCTGTGCGACCCTCCAAGGATATGCCATCACTGACCCACTTCTTCATGTGAACCTGCTGTCATCTGTGAAGAGACGCCAATGGCAGACCTGCCAATTCTGGTGTTCTCTGGTGAATGCCAATTGAGCTGCACGGTGTTGAGTTGTGAGCACAGGTCCCCCTAGAGGACACTGGGCCCTTATGCCACCCTAATGGAGTCTGTTTCTGACAGTGTGGTCAGAAAGATTCACACCAATAGCCCGCTGGAGGTCATTTTGTAGGGCTCTAGTAGTGCGCCTCCTGTTCCTCCTCACACAAGGGGGTCATGAATGCCTCATGAATGCCCTGACCCAGGATTTCCTGGCAGAACATTGCCCAGAGCACCACACTCCCTCCACTGGCTTGTCGTCTTCCCACATTGCATCATGGTGCCATCACTTCCCCAGGTAAACGGTGAACATCCGTCCATAGCCGTACACAGCCGTCCATGTGATGGAAAAGTAAATGGGACTCATCGGACCAGGCAATCTTCTTCCACTGCTCCAAGGTCCAGTTGCGATGCCCATTGTAGGTGCTTTCGACAGTGGATAGGGGTCATCATGGTCACTCTGATCATTCTGCGGCTACTCTACCCCATACTCAGCAGGGTGCAATGCACTCTGTGTCATGACACATTCCTCCCATAACCATCATAAAAATGTTCTGTGACTTGTACTACAGTAGACCTTCTGTCAGTTCGGACCAGGCGGGATAGCATTCGTTGCCCTCATAAATCCATGACCCTTGGGCGCCCAACACCCTGTTGCCAGTTTGTGGTTTGTCCCTCCTTGTACCGCTGTCAATAGGTACTCACCACTGCTGCCCGGGAGCACCCCACAAGCCTTGCCATTTCAGAGATGCTTTGACCCAGTAGTCTGGCCATAACAATTTGGCCCTTGTCAAATTCTCTCAGGTCTTTGAGTGGTCATAATGTTTTGGCTCAACAGTGTGTAGTTCTATTCTATTCTGATTGTCCAATCGTACTGCTGTGTAGGTGTTTCCAGGAATATGTGCTTTAGCCATTACTGATTTACTACAATTTGGTTTGACTCAGTTGATGAATGTCAGATGTTCTTCGATAGGCAAAGAAAGTTGGCCCAGCATGCATTGTGTATTGTATTTATGATTTATGGAAATCTCAATCTAATGTGACCTAATGATTTTATGGCAAACGGATAGGTCACAAGCAAGGTAGCTTTGGGAATGTGCTAAATGGAAAAAAGTTGTGGATCTAGATAAATTGGATGAAGTGAAAATTGCAAACTGTAAGAGAATATTGTACATTTTTACAAGGTCAAGATGGTGTAGGAGGAATGGATACCTGAGGTGTGGCCTGCAATGTGAATTGTTGTACTTCCAAATTCATTAAAAGTTCTTCATGTCTCTCACTGGGGATCTGGGCATTGTTAAAAAAAGGAACAAGTCAATAAAATGAAGGATATAACTCATATGTTGAGTCGATTCATTTTCTTAAATCGTTGCCACAAAAAAAGTATGATGTGGTTCAAATTGTATTTACTCCCGTATGCACTAGTTCCCACCCACACAGTCACCTGGTAGCCATAATTAATAGGTACACAGAGTGAGACATGGGAATTAGATGAATAGAATCCAAAACATCAGAGTTGTCTCCTACATTCTTTAACATAGTTAAGGCTAAAAATAGCAAAACAATTAGAAAATAAACGTTAGGGGAGCCAAAATGATGCAATATCATTATTTGTAATGCTTCATATATTATATAATATTTTGTGTATGGAACACCACTATATGAATCCAGTTAATTGATAAACTATGAAATCGTCCTGAGATTGTTCTGGTCATAAGAAGCTGTTACCAAATGTCAAAACCATTTCCATACGTATAAAAATGCTAAGATGGCTCCCATGGAAAATAACAAAATGGGCAAAGACATTTCCCCATTCTTCAGCCCCTGTCACATCCTACGGCTTCACTTCTGATATCACTCGGGGGCCAAACATGCAAGAGTAGAAGATATCAGCTCTGCAGGGTTTGGCTGGTTAAAACAGACCATGACTATCAGCGTTGGATGTAAATGGACGACTACACAGAGCCGTTAGGTCTCTGTCTTTCATGTGTGCAACTGCTCGGCCCTATCTTTATCAGTCCACCATGCAGCGTCGTCCTGGCGATAACACACACACAACAGGAACAAGAAAAACCTAATGGGAATCAATTTATCACTCGTCAGACATACATGCTGGAGTTTTATTACTGCCGCCCGCCTTGGAGATTCAAGGTCAGGAGTCAAGCTCTGAAGGTCAGGCTTAATAATGCAAGCTTTGCATGGTAATTATAGGTTAATAAGGAGGGAAGAATGAATTAGATAAATGGAAGCACTCCTCTGGATAATTACATTATAGCACAAGCCCTAGCTTACAAGTCTGTCACACCAGATAAATAAATTACGTGTGCACTTAATGTAACCCTGGATAATCTGCTCATTCTTGATCAGACTGTTTGTGGGAGACAAAAAAGCCCATCAAGGAGTTAGGATCCCTTTTAGTTACTCCCAAAAGTTTACACATTAACAAACATTACTTAATACAAAACAAGTCCTATACAAACTAAGACATTACCACCAATATACAATACTGGTATAACAAAGAATAGAGATACTTTCCATAGCATTTCAGTCTGGCATTCAATTCAACTTTGGACAACAGGTTTAATTACACGTTGGCACAGAGTATCAACCCCAGCACAGAAACAGAGCAAACGTCTCCCTAGCCTTCCTTGAACAAGCCTGTATATCCTATGATTCTATAAACACATTGCAGAATACATTTCACAAGGCAGTGAATCACAGAATCCCCCAGAATGCAATAATAACAGTCTTACAATTCATTGCTCTACTGAGACAAAAAAGAATACCGTGCTAGGCTTTGGAGCTATTCATGAAATGAAAAGAATTCTCTTCAAATTTGGCAATGCCCTTCACAGGTCTCTGATGGCATTGTGCTAGGCGGAAGACCAGTTCATAGAATAAACAGTGTCCCTTGAACCTTGAATCTCATTGCTCTATTCCACCCTTCATAGGTCTCTGGAGTTATCGTGCTAGCCTTTGGACCTGTTCATTAAATCAAACTTGAGCCTTATTGTCACATATACCGCCATTAACAGGGCTCTGATGGTAATGTGCTGTTGGAGCAAATAAACCAGGTCCAGTAGAATCTTGTTTCCGTGTACCACCATTAACAGGTATCTGATGTTGTTTTGCTATTTAACCTGTTCACTAAATTAAAATGGTTCCCTTGAACCTTCAGCCTTGTTACCATGCACCACACTTAACAGTTCTTTGATTGGCTAGATTGCTAGATTTTGGACCTGCTAGTCAATTTATAATATTCTGTTTACCATAATATTTGTACTGTTTTATAATAGTTTGTTTACAAAATTTTGCTTACTATAGTTTGTGTACAGTAGTCTGTTTTCTGTAGTCTGATTATAAAAGTCTGCTAATCCTAGTCATTTTACCGTAGCCTGTTCTTTATAGTCTGTTTTCTATATTCTGTTTACTGTGGCCTGTTCGTTGGTTCTATGCCATGATAATTGGATCATCAGTGTTTCCCCTACTTTTTTCCCAACAGTGTGTGTGTGTGTGTGTGTGTGTGTTGGGGGGGGGTGTTGCGGGCCGACACACCAGCCTCAACGACACAAAAGGCTTGATGCACGAAATGCTGAAAGGTCCCCCCTGTACACCAGTCTCTTGCTTGTCAACTTTATTTCCTTAACATTATTTGAAAATACTGTCTTAACATCATTCCCAAATAAGAACATAACTATTCACTCTCAGCTAACCATTCTCTAAAAGTGTTCATGAATTGCTTCCTAGACTCCTAATAAAAGCCAATAGCTACTAACTAATGAGGCAATATGAATTCCATGTACAGTATAGTGTGTTGCATTGGGGGTTAAAGAGGGAGTAGAAAATATAGTTTTGCTGGATGTGGCACACAGTGTCCCATGATTTCACATTATATTTGTAACTTTACAAACTCTCCTGAGTATGTTGTACAATACATTCTTTAACTTATGTAAAGCATTATTTAAACAGTTATTTTGTTATGTTTGTTTTTCTTTTGAAAATGCACACAATACACATCGCAGACTTTTGATGGAAAGATACGAAAACCGGAGGTCATATTGTTGCTGCCGAATCTCTAATGTTTCCAGCATGATGCTAATCTATTGTAGCCAATGGTAACTATTGAGTTGTGACAGTTAGTTAGCTAGCTTGCGTCTTACCTTTGGTTGTTTCTCAGACAATGGCTACCTTTTTTATATCAATGTCACAGCCACTTACTGACAGTTCAACACAAATGTGTGCATGCAGACACAACCAGTTACGTTTCTTTGACCACACTCCTAGGCTTGATACTTGGCAAGTCGGGTGCAGGACGACGTTGCTCTGCTCTGATGCTTGCGTGATGGTAAACTGCGCTCAGCTTGGGGAAGAAATTGTATTTCATAAAAAAATATTCTGTTGTTCTGTGGTGGTGCATCACAATTTAGCAGGGGCGGGCCGCCAGTGTTATTACAATGAGAGGGAAACACTGATCATTATCAAGCACTGAAAATAAGTGATTAATTCTAAAATTCATAATTAATTATCAATGAATTAGATATGGCAGTTGCCTATAATTACACTTTTATTATTGAATCTGCTCAAGAGGAGATTATTATGTTTAAGACATATAACAACATAGCAACTCAACTTAATTTCACATGCCAGAACATAAGAAATGTGCAGTAGGAATGTCTACTGTGGGAAGTTGAGAAATGTTGAGATGAGAAAACAACTCTCCATCACTAAGAGAGAAAAACATACTATAGAGACTCAATCCATGACCAGTGTACCATACTGAATTTCCATAGGGACCATAGGGAATTTCCAACTATATCCCATTCCAGTAATGTCCAATGTACGTACAATAAATGCTGCTTACCGTCTCATGGATGCACAGGATTAAGATCCTCACCATTGTTTCTAAATTTCCCATTCCTCCAGTTTCAGCCTACAGTAGCATAAATTGGCCTCACTGTGCAGCTCTCATACATTTTTCATGATGACACACTGGAGCCTGTTTGAAAAGACTGATCTCTACAGCCATGATCACAGTTATATTTCCCTGACTCTGATTCTGTAGAGTGAGTGACGGAAGGAAGAAACATGGATTGCCCCCTGATAAAGATTAAGCCAAATAACAGAAGAAGGAAACCCTTTCAAACTAGGTCATATTAGTTGTAAGAACTTTATACATTTCTACTGCCAACAGCCCATTACTTATTAAAAATCTATATTTAAGATCAAATAAAGAAACATTCGGCAGAAGCCATCATCTTCTTCTTAAATATCATTATTCTATAGTTTATACTTGTTATTTGATCTCTGAGTTTTCTGTAAGACAGTAGATTGTTGGTCATACTTCAAAACAAACAACAAGATCTATGAAGGCTTAATGAAGCCTTTGTAGACTTTATAACAGTTGAATTAAACCAACAACAAGACTGCACCTTATTGTCTGTTTAAAGTTAGCCACTGTTTAACAGTGATCAATTAGACATGCAAGCAAAAGCAAGTCTTCACACTTCACAGTCTATAATTCCTTGCTGTCTAGGCAGGTGCTCAGAAAAAGTACATATACAGTATTGTGCAAATATCTTAGGCCACGTATGAAATGTGTTTAAATGAGGGCTGTCAAAGTTAACTCGTTAACGCGTGCGATTAATTTAAAATACTTAACGCCGTTAATTTTTTGTCGCCATTAACACATTTTTTATTTTTGAGCCTCAGTGCCATTCAGTAAGAGCTTGACTTTAGTGGGAGCTGACAGGATCGCACTACTATCACGCATTTATTGTTTACCAGAAACTTTATTCGCGGTTGACTTGACCTGTGCGCTTCACCGGCATTTTTTTCAATATATCATTGGAGAGTTTGTTGTCGTGAATCGTGTTTACTCGGCATTAGTTTAACAACAGCCTAAAAACGCGTTAGTAGGCTACACATGCGTTTGTACAATGGATGTAAGGAAATGGGAATATCTCCTTGCAGCCCGAACCCCAGTCTCACTACAAAACCCCATCAAACGAGAATGCTAGCCATGGCTCCCCTAGCTCTGTTGGGTGAATCCACCTGCTAACACTTTGCTTGTAGCATGGTAAATTGTCATTATTTAATGTTTTTGCTAATCTGAGCTAAGCGCCAATTTTTCCACCAAAGCATATTCTCAGAGTGAAATTAGCAAACAACTGTGCTCTACATGAATTACAGATGTACTCTGATTTAATGTTTGTATATAGGCCTAACATCTCTAGCCACCATGACTACCTTATGCCATTACCTATTCAAGTAGCCTACCTCATGCGTTTGGCTGAATTTGGGAAAAATGTAATAGAGATACTTCATGAAGTATTTGATTGTGGCTAACATCTTTCGGGAAATCTAATGTTTACAGGCATTCACCTGAACCTCATTCTAACCACATTTCACCCTAAACATCAAAGGACAATTACTTGACCAGCTTAGGTATGATGCAATGGGTTAAATGCCTGCACACCATGTAGCTGTCCAGATAAGAGGGGTTGATATGTGTTTTATACAGTAGCCTAACGAAGCAGATATTGTCCTTGGTGTGTTAATCAAGAATACAATATGAGATGGCAAAATTCTGTTTAGATTTACATGGGCTTTAGATGCAGCCAGTTATTGTGGTAAGTTATGGACTGACATTGTATGTATATGAAACTAAATTAAGGGCATTGACAACTTGCATTTATTTAATTCCAAGTCAAGCACTGTCCATAGTTTGCAATAAAACAAAGTATGTCTTTACCATAATGCACTCCTTTTAAAACAGAAAAGTGTGTAATAAGGGCATAATTTAATCACATTCTAAAATTGCGAATAATCGCGATTAACTACAGAAGATTGTGATTAATTGCAATTAATTATTTGAATCGTTTGACAGCACTAGTTTAAATGTGATTTATCTGAGCTGTAAGGGGTTATTTGTTCAAAAAAACACACTATGACTTTGAAGTAAACAAAACCCCAAATTAATACAATAAAAAAAAGTTTTTAAAACAAGTCTGTATTTTGTCTGGTCTTCCTTAGAATGCAAAAAGTAAGCAATTGGCTTTGGTTGACTTGTGTCATTTTTTTCAAGTAGTCATATGGTGCATTCTGCCTAGCTTCTTGCATGATTTTCCATTACCCTTATTTTGACCGTTGCCACCATTCTTAGCCCTGTCCAAGTGATTCCATATACCTTCAATTATGTTCAAGCTCTGAGGTTGTCACTATAATTGTTTGTGAAGGCCATCTCCAAACTTCTGTTCCATGTAGGTGTTTGGAGTCATTAATGTGCTGAATGATAACATTTTTTTCAGTAAGTCAAAGATGGATACTTCTTGTTAGACAAGAAAGTGCCACATGACTGCCAGATGAGTCTACCTGATGCTGAGCAAGTTACTCAGATGCTCTAATCACTAGAATAACCTGCCACCCCAAGCATATTGTTGATAAAATGACTGCTTCTAGTTGACATCTACTGTACATAGTTGACATCCATACACTGCCTGCACAATTATTAGGCAAATCGTATTCCTCAAGATTTATTTTATTGTTGAACAAACACAATGCTCTCAGTGTCATGACTCCCTCTCCTGTGGCTCCCCCTGCTAGTGCGCCTGGGCTAGGGCGGTTGGCGTTACCGGCTTTCTGAAGCCACCGCCCTTCCCCCTGCATCATTACCAGGCGCACCTGTTTTATTTTATGTCATTAGAGTAGGTGTATATCTAGAATTGGGGAGTAACGGGTTACAAGTAATCCGTTACATGCAACAAAAAAACAGTAACTGTAATCCGTTACGTTACCAACTAAAGTATTGTAATCGTATTACAGATACTTTTGAAACAAAATTGATTACTTTTGGATTACTTCAATTGAAAAAGAATAGGTGCGCGAAATAATTATGACAGGCTGCATGCTTGTTTTTTTTATTTAATGTTTTAAAAACATCGTTGTTTGAACCAAAATAACAACTGAGCGCCTCAGTTGTTGTGTGTGTGATCATCATGCGCGGAAACGTGGACGCGCATAAGCAGTTTAGAAACTGATGAAGCACTAGTTTAATTGGTAAAAACAGTGTGTATCTATATTAGCCGACTCATTTAAAGGTGATTTAGTTATACTCGACGCATCTTTCTCAAAACAATGATAGGCGATAGGCCTAACTCGTGTTATATATTAGTTCAAGTGTTGTATATTATATAGTTCAAGTTTCAAGGTTTATTTTTCGAATGCACCGAACAACACAGCCGAGAAGAGTTGCACTGGAAAACTCAGACAGGAAATGTTTTTGAAGATTAGGCAACTATTTTTTAGATAGCTGTAACATGGGCTGCCTTCAAGATAAAACATTATATGGAATTAATCATGATATTTAGGGAGAAAAGTTGTGTTGTGTTGCGGGTAAACGTATTTGTGTGCGGGTGTTCACGATTGCGAACGTGCGTTCGCGTGCCTGGGGTTTCTGCACTGTTTTGACAATGTTGGTGGTTGTGGAGCAAAACATCAGACTACTGTATTAATGTACGCGCGAAAAGCTACGGATATCTTGATTTTTTTATATACAACAATGTCAATAACCTTTTTGAGAAATTGCCATTTATTTTTCAACAATGTTTTGAAGCAATTAGAAACATGAATAAAACAAATAACAAAAAAGATTAACACAACCTTCGATTCTGGGTTATGTTCAGATAAACAGCCAGATTCTGGAAGATCGAGGGTTATTGGATTAATTGGGACGACTGAATATCTGACAGACCTTTAGCGTGTAATGTAGAGATGTAGCCCAATCATATTGAAGGAGAAAGCAATGGTTTAGAAACCCTTTCCAAAGGCTTTGTACAGCATTTTTTTAAGTAAAAATGCAAATTCCGTTTTTGGCCAGCTATGTAAACTCTAACACTGACTGATCCCGCAATGGGAGTTCAACTGGTTATAGGCAATTCCTGTTTGTTTTCTAATGCCTCTTAATATGAAAGTAATCTAAAAGTTACATTACTGATTACAAATGTGGACAGGTAACTTGTAACTGTAACCGATTACGTTTAAAAAGTAACCTACCCAACCCTGTGTATATCTGACTGTTGGTTAGGTTGGGGTTTTGTGGGTTATTGTTTGTTGTATCGTTCCGTTTATTAGTCAGGGCTGTTTCGGAGCCTGTGCATAGCCAGCCAACTAGTCCTGCGGAACGAACCTGTTTTGGTTCTAGCCTAAGTTCACTGGGTTCACTGTTGCCCGTTATTTTGTATTTGCCTGTTTGGCCATTCTTTATGCAGATAGAATTGCTTCTAAATTATTGCAAATGTGCAGATCACAATTTACAAATGTATATTACAATGTGTAAACAGAAAATACAATTTACAAATTAATACAACATCCACAACCAAATGTCTCATGATCTGCAAACACAAAAACGATTCACAAATATATTTCACTACCCATAAATAAACTCATTTCTACTTGTACCTCAAAGCAAGGATTTGCATATATGAAAAATGATTTGCGATTATCCCTCACAACTTTGAACTGTAAATTCACTATTTGCGGATCACATTATATTTGTGGATTGGTTCCTATTTGTTTGTAACAATTTTGACTCAAGTTTTATGTAGTATGTTTTATACTACATAAAAATCTACAATTGCACAAATTCTACAAACAAAATACATCATGATCTGTAAATAGGAAACGCGGTCCACAAATGTAATTCAGAATCTTCAAACAAACACGTTTAAAATTCACAAACAAATACTTCACGATCTGTAAATATGAAATACGATCCGCAATCGGAATTCACAATATGCAAACTATTTTCATCAGGTGAAGAGGTATTTGTGAGTGACATTTGAGTTTGTGTAACGTATGGTATTTGTGGATAGCAAACTGTGTCTGTGGATTGGTTCCTGTTTGTTTACAGAATTTTGATGCAAACATTCCGCATTAGATTTGCAAAAACGATTTGTACTTGCAATCCAATGAAGCTAATAGGGTTATCTCTTCGCTAGCTTTCTTTACACCATCTTGGCCTGTGCTCCAGCCAATCAGGCACTTGCCTTTAGTCTTACGTCAGGTCTTGGTTCGAGAGCTACGAAGTGTGATCTTTCCTGAAGTCCTGGTGAACACAGCAACTATGCAGAAAACTGGTAAGCTGTTTATAAAAACGTTATTGGAAGAATTGGCTTGATATCTACTGTAATCAACTAGCAATTTGTACGCTTGCCTCAGATAATTGTTTGTTTTGTGTCTAACTAAAATCTAGAGTTGTATCGCTACGCTACTAGCTAGTTAACCCGGTATATGCTTCATTACTAGAGTTGCGACACTGTTGTGTCACACGTGTCACTCTCTCAGCCGGATTTATTTATCCTTGTCAAAGTAGTTAGTTAGCTATCCAGCCAGCCATCCATGTTGTAATAGTTTCACTTGTATCTCTCGCATAGTCTTTTCATTGTTTCTTTCTTGGCCTAGATAATGACAATTGTTCCTGGTTCAGCTCCACGTTGTACAATTACTTCAACCGAAGTTCAGACAACATGGAATGATGTCCTGACGCCTCAGTATCTTGTTGACACTCTAGCATCTAGTGTGTTTAGTCTTTAAGCAAATACAACAAAATGCAGGCATATGCAATGTGCATGTATCCGTCCTAAATAAATAAACTTGCCAGCTTCATTTGGACCACTCATTACTTAGCTGATTTTGATGTACCATACTGATTGTTGAATACTTGTGTGGTTACGTTGTTTAAAATACAACTTAATGAAATTTACAGTGCACAGGGTTAATAGTAGGCTATATACAACATATACCACAGTTAAGGGCTGCATTTAGGCACTCTGCAAAGTATAGGCATACAAAGGTACCGTTAGGTCTGGAAATAATTGCACACCGACACAAGTTTTATTATTTTGGCTGTTTACCAAAATAGTTTCTAGTTACAGTATAAATAAATAAATAAATAATGGAAATGGGCTTAAAGTGCAGTCCCTCAGCTTTATTTTGAGGGTATTCACATCCAAGTTGGAGTAAGGGTTTAGGAATTACAGCTCTTTAATATATAGCCCCTTCTTTTTCAAGGGACCAAAAGTAATTGGACTATTCACTCAAAAGCTGTTTCATGGACAGGTGTGGGCTATTTCTTGGTTATTTCGTCATCAATTAAGCAGGTAAAAGGTCTTCGAGTCACTGACTCGAAGTGGTGCCCAGTGTCCATTAGTGATGGCCACAGGCCCATCCATCTGGTCCATCAAGAGTCACTCTCATTTCATCTGTCCATAAAACCTTTGAAAAATCTGTCTTTAGTTATTCCTTTGCCCAATCTATACGCTTCAACGTGTGAATCTTATTCAGTGGTGGTCTTCTTTCAGCCTTCTTCACCTTGGCCATGTCTCTGAGCACTTGACACCTTGTACTTCTGGACACTCCAGGTAGGTTGCAGTTCTGGAATATGGTGGCACTGGAGGATAATGGGTTCCTGGTAGCTTCACGTTTAATTCTTCTCAAGTCTTTTGCAGTTAATTTGCGTCTTTTGTTCTCCATACATTTTTTGCACCCTAGTTGACTATTCGCAACAAAATGTTTGAGTGTCTGGTGGTCACGCCTCAATAGTTTAGCTATTCAAGAGTGTTGCATCCATCTAAAGGCATTTTACAATTTATGACTTTTCAGGGTCAGTTAAATCTCTTTTTTGGCCCATTTTACCTGAGGTCATGAAGCTGCCTAATAATTATGCACACCTTGATATAAGTTGTTATTCACTGTTGCCACACCCTCCCTCATTTCACAAATACATATCACCTGAAAATGATTTAATCCAATGAGCATTCAAGTTTTTATGGTTTGGAGTTGGAAAATGAGCATAGAAATAATAATACGATCACAATACTCACTTGCCTAATAATTGTGCATGCAGTGTAAAGTTTTATTTTCCGTTTTGCTTCTCTTGAAGCAAATCCATTTAGGGAAAATGCAGTAATTATAAAGAAACAGGAAACATCTGTTTGAATGGTTAAAAAACCTGTGAAAACAACCCAACATACTGTATTTCAGTGTGGTTAAAATCTCAGTTTGGCTTGGATCTATATTTAATTTGGTTGAAACCATCTGGCTTAATGACACAAATAAAGGTAAGCATTTTACTGAAGGTCCCTAACCATGCATTGCATTCATAACATGATGATAGCCAGAAATAATTTCTCTACTCATGTTCTGAGTAAGAATATACATACAGTATGTAATTTTGGAAATGCCGAATTCTGTTGAATTTTGTTACTTTAGGTTGTGTGAGAGGATAGACAGTGTCCAGATGTCAGTTAGCACACCTATCTAAACATCAAGATGTGCAGAGAGCACGGGCAGCTCTTCTTCCGCCACCTAAGCATTGCTATAGAGTGTGTTGTTTTAAAGAAATGTCAAGTGTGAAACCGGAAGAAAATCTCCACTATTCATTCACCCACATATTTAGCCAATCATTTCATCAAGCCTACAGTGTGGGCTCCTTGAAAACCCCATTAACTGTGCTATGATGGTACACTCTCCTGAAGGTATTAGTGTAGTCTTCTAAGAACAACATAAAGACTTTATAAAAGACTTATAGACAAAGGCCCCACCTTATAAGGGATAGGTCATCTAAGGTCAGTGTGGGTGACTTGTTATTCTACAGGAGAAGTAGTTCAGCACAGGCTATCAGTGTGTAAGATGTGGTGGTCTTTTCCAGCCAGCTGTCCCCCAGAGATACACGAGTTACCAGGGACACAGTCAACAGCGCAAACAGGTGACAAGGCAACAGCTAGCGGGCAATTCATCCTGCTGGGCATCCGCAATAAGATGGGACCAATTGCTGGAAATTGAGGAAGCGAGAGACAGACAGAGAGGTAGAGAGAAATGGTCTAGAAATTGCATTTTAATGAACCTATTTTTGATGAGTACTGATATTAAAAGTGAATTTGTCAGTCCTGCATGGCATTCTGGGGGAAGGCTGTGTGCTGAACCCGCTTTGCGACAATTTCGAGCTAGATCTGTATTTACAAGACTAATATACATAACTGAACCTAAAAATTGTACTGGAAATTAGTAAAAAACAGATTTCCGAAGGCCGATGGTACTCCAAACGTGATACGCCGCGATTTTCATGGTCCTCGAGTCCTTCGCCGATGCCAACTCCATGCGATAGAGGCCGCCATTACAGCCGCAAGTGGGGCCAAGATGGCGCGGACTCTTGACTCATCTCTCATGGTGGAACTGACGTTGTTTAGGCTAGAAACCGCTACCTCCCTAGGCAATATGAAATCATCTATCGAGTGTATGAAGGCTACACTAGAGAAAAGTGAAAAAACGGATAACCCTCATTGAAAGGAAGAATGAGGAGAATGTCGCGAAGCTAATACAACAAGACCAGACTATTAGCTATCTGATGAGTCAAACAGAAGAGTTGCAGAGCAAGGTGGACTTGTTGGAAAACATTTCACGACGTAATAATATTTGCATCTTCAGAGTTCCAGCTAACTCGGAAAGGGGACAGAAGATGTCTATGTTTGTTGAGACAATGTTGAGGGAAACGTTGGAAATATAGCAAAGGCCCACAGATGTCCGTGGTCATAGAGAGGGCCCGCAGAGATGGGCCTGCTCACAGGCCTTGGGCGAAGGAGACAGCCTAACGCTTTTATTGTACGTATCCTCAACTTCGACATAAAGCAGCAAATAATGCAGTTGGCGAGAGTCAAGGGCGAATTAATCTACAACGGCGAACATGTGTCTATCTTCAATGACTACTCGGCAAAAGTGTTGCGAAGGTGAAAGGATTACACCAGGATCAAGAAGGTGTTAGCTGCGGGGAACCTCACATACTCGCTGTTATTCCCTGAAAAACTGTGTGTCAACCATGGGAACAAGCTTCACGTCTTTAACTCTGTGATGACACCGCCTTCCAGACCCACAGACAGTGCCCCGCTCTGCCCACTCTGATGGGTATGTGGCAAAAAGTTGGGCCTAGAAGGAGTGAGAGAAAGAAATACTCTAAACAGAAGTAGTCCGAATCTAACGCGGGTCATTTTTCGGTCCATAACCCTTGTGAGGTTCAACAATATTGTAAGTTGCCTGGATTTCTATTAATAAGCTGGGACATTCTGTCCGGATTCAAATAACACCTTGGATAGTGTTTTTCTTTTTTCTGTAAGAGTGACAAGGTATAGCGTTGCATACTTTCCACTCTTTTATGAAAAGGGTTGCTTACTTTCCCAGTGATGAGTATTGTTAGGCCTGTATTAAACTCATGAGTTTTCTTTTGGATGTTCAAGGGTTATTGACAACGTGAACCTTGAATGGGTGTGGAGGAAAGTATGCTTATGGGCCTCTTGTGTGTAAATGAAGAAATTGAGATTTCCGCCTATACTGCCATTGCCCATTATAACTGCAATTTATGTGCACATACGTTGTCAGGACATGCACAGTGAAGGTATTCTGTAAAAAATACACCTGGGAGATTGAGGAATTCATCAGAATATAGATTTGAAGAAAAAAGGTTTTCATGCACAAGCTAAAACACACAACAAAAAAAACATTCTATTCTTTCATGGACAGGCTAAAACTCAAATAAGTATATTCTCAGCTATACACACATCCTATGGTTACCCAAACATGTCAACATTATCATAAAAAAATTGGGGATTGATAGACATAAGTGCTAGATCTGGGCAGCTATTTTATTAAGTGGTGTCAAGAGCCATTTCCAAGGGTCCCTTTACTTCAAATCTGTAAATTACATCATTCCACTGTTTGATGTACACCTGTAATGTTTTAATGCTATTTGTTTAGTATAGAAAACCATTTTCTACAATAAAAACACAAACATTCTGATCCCATTGACGTTCCATGGGACCTTCGACCTATTGCGCAATGAGGAGCCATATAGAGGCCCTCCCCCGCCTGGAAAATCTGCCTACCACTGAAGGGACAATCTAATTGGCTACTAGACTTGTCAATCCAACCCAAAGCTATGCTAACTGAGCATGAGCTTCAATGCTAACGGAACGCTTGAGGAAAATACCACATCCATCACGTAAATACGCATCCAGACTCTCCGGACAATCGATATGTTTTATCAGTCATACATGATCGGATAACATTGCCAATAGGCTGGTTAAGGTTCTAAGAACCTAACAATTAATTTGGTACCGAACTGGAAGCTTTATCTCAAGCACAGACCAAACCAGAGCTTACCTTGTAAGAGGAAAGTGTTTCACTTTCCAATAAAGATGTCTCCTCTCGGATGTCTGGATCGATGAAGGTAAGTCCCAGGCATCCAAAATATATGTCCTTATGATCGATGGAGTGTCTGGCTTCATTGTGAATTAAACTTTTGACTCAGTTCGTCGGACAGCTCTTTTGTTTACAAGTGGCAGCTGTGCAGGCACGAGCTGAGGTCACATGCTGGGGAGGGGAGGGGGGGGGTCATAAAACTCTGTATGCCCATAAAAGGTAGTAAGACCTAGACCAGGGATGTTGTACTCTACCGGAAAGGGGAGATCACCGGTGGCCCGGAAAAAAATGAAAACTGAAAACTTTTGTCATCGGCGTTTCCATTACCCCGCGGTATTAGACTAAAGAATCAGCCGGCGATCGTACCGGGGGGCAGAGCCACTGACGTAGCTGGAAACCTGGGGTTGGTGCTAGCGAAGTCTAAAACTGGCAAGTATAGAGAGTACAGAGATATTGAAATAGAATGAAACAGTCAGAGGTTACGAAGCAGAACATCAGCATCAGCGTGTAAACTAGCTAGAAAGATGTCAGCATCAAGTAATTGTCTCTGGCCCCCTCCCAGCTAGTGGTAGTGACAAGCTCTACAGCAGACTTGCGCAACTTAATCACTGGCTGAAAACGGAGTTCTGCCTGTCGCAGGAGGTAGAGTTTGTAGATAACTGGCTCCCTTTTTGGGACTCTCCCAGAAATAGGGCCAGGCCTGATCTGCTGAAGAGCGACGGACTCCATCCTAGCTGGAGTGGTGCTCTTCTTTTAACTAGGAACATTGACAGGAGTCTCACTCCTATAGCCTCACCATGAGATAGGGTGCAGGACAGGCTGCAGGCTGTTAGCCAGCCTGCTAGCATAGTGGAGTCTGTCGATAGCATAGCCAGAGTAGTTAGTACAGTTTTGCCTATTGCAACTGTGACTCGTTCTAGGCTGAGAAAACAGGTAGTGCTAGCAATAGCAACCTTATTAAGATAAAGCCTTCCTCCACCTTGGTCACAAATAAAAATGACTGTATTACCTCGCATCTCAAAATGGGACTTCTAAATGTTAGATCCCTTGCTCCACAGGCAGTTGCAGTAAATGAATTAATCTCTGATCATAAACTAGATGTTATTGGCTTGTGTGAAACATGGCTAAAGCCTGATGAATTTACTGCTCTAAATGAGGCCTCTCCTCCTGGCTATACTAGTGATCATATCCCCTGTGCTTGCCGAAAAGGAGGAGGTGTTGCTAATATTTATGACAGTAAATATAAATTTACTCTTAAACACATCACTGGTTTTCATTCTTTTGAAGTTTTACTCATGAAAGTTAACCAGGCTGATAAATCGTTTTACATAGCTACTATTTACAGGCCCCCGGGCCATACACAATGTTCCTCAATGAGTTTCTAGAATTCTTGTCTAACCTTGTAGTCATGGCAGATAGTATTCTAATTTTTGGCAATTTCTATGTTCATATGGAAAAGTCCAATGACCCTCTTCAAAAAGCCTTTGAAGCCATAATTGACTCAATGGGTTTTATCCAACATGTCTCAGGTCCAACGCACTGCCACAATCATACCTTAGATTTAGTCCTGTCATGAGATATTGAAATAGAAATAGAAATGAAATAGACATGACATGAAATAGATATTGTAGATTTAATTATTTCCCCCCAAAATCCTGGAATATCATATCACTGTCTTATTACATTTACCGTTAAAACAAGAAATCCACTTGCTCCGCAAACAATGAGTTTTAAAAGCTGTACTATAAATTCTCGGACTACAAATAGATTTCTTGATATTCTTCCAAGCTCACTCATCAATGACAGAGTAAATAAATCCGCAAACAATCTAATTGAGGATCTAAACTCAACACTGCAAAATACTTTAGATACGGTTGCACCACTAAAAACAAAAGAAATACACAACAATAAACTTGCTCCCTGGTACACAGACAATACTAGAGCACTCAAGCAAGCCTCCAGAAAATTGGAGCAAAAGTGGCGCTCCACCAAGTTGGAAGTATTCAGACTAGCCTGGATAGACAGTACACTACAATACCGAAAACCACTCACATCTGCTCGATCAGCTTATTTCTCCAAACTGATTGAGGTGAACAAAAACAATCCAAAATTTCTCTTCGATACAGTTGCAAAGTTAACAAAAAAGCAACGCTCAACAAGTGAAGTGGGTCTTCACTTTAGCTTTAATTAATACATGAACGTCTTTGATGAAAAGATCATCACCATTAGAAAACAAATAACTGACTCCTCCTTAAATAGTTATTTGTCCCCAAAATCTCAGTTGTCCTGAGAATGTCCTGAACCTCCCTGAGGAGGTGTCAATGGGGACACTTGAATTTTTTGATACCGTATCGCTCGACACATTCACTAAATTTGTAATGAGTTCTAAACCCACAAATTGTCAGCTAGACCCGATTCCAACAAAATTACTTTAAGGAGCTATTTCCGGTGCTACAGTAGGTCAGCCAGTGTTGAACATAATAAATTGCTCCCTTTCCTCCGGATGTGTACCAAACTCACTAAAAATAGCAGAAATTAAGCCTCTAAAAAAATCTAATCTGGATCCAGACATATTAAACAATTATAGGCCAATATCGAACCTCCCGTTCCTCTCAAAAATCTTAGAAAAATGTGTTTCCCAAAAACTGAATGCCTTCCTGAAGACAAATAACATTTATGAAATGCTCCAGTCCGGTTTCAGACCTCATCATAGCACTGAGACTGCACTCGTGAAGGTAACAAATTACCTTCTAATGGCCTCAGACAAAGGTTCCGCATCCGTCCTGTTGCTTCTTGATCTTAGTGCTGCCTTTGACACTATTGATCACTCCCTTCCCTTAGAGAGACTGGAAATCCATATTGGGCTACGTGGACACGTTCTAGTCTGGTTTAAATACAAGCTGTACACTCACTACTTTACATTGTAGCAAAGTGTCATTTCTTCAGTGTTGTCACATGAAAAGATATTTACAAAAATGTGAGGGGTGTAATCACTTTTGTGAGATACTGAGATACATGTTTCGATGAAACATGGAGAATGCGTTTCAGATATTAGGAAGTCGATGACAGAGAACGTCTTGCTTTTAAACTCAAGAAAAACAGAAATGCTCACCCAAGAAACAAAGAGTTTGTTGGCAGATCTCACTGTGAACCTCAACGGCTGCATGGTTGTATCCCAAAAACTGTAAGAAACCTCGGCGTTACCCTTGACCCTGACCTCTTCTTTGATGAACATATAAAATATATCTGAAGAGTTGCTTATTTTCATCTTCGAAACATTGCAAAAATCAGAAACTTTCTATCAAAAACTGATGCAGAAAAAATAATCCATGCTTTTGTTCTAGATTAGATTACTGCAATGCTCTTCATTCCAGTTACCCTGATGAATCAATAAATAAACTTCAATTAGTGCTGCACATGGCTGTTAAAATTCTAACTAGAACTAAAAAATGTGAACACATTACTCCAGTACTAACCTATTTACACTGGCTGCCTGTTAGGGTTGATAACAGGCAGCCTGATTTCAAGGTTTTATTGTTAACCTATAAATCAATTCATGGACTTGCTCCTATTTACCTCGCTGAAATGATCCAGCCATACATACCTACACGTAACCTTAGATTGCAAGATGCAGGCCTTTTAATTGTACCTAGAATTTTTAAACAAACAGCCGGAGGCAGGGCCTTCTCTCATAGAGCTCCACTACTGTGGAATGATTTGCCAATTAAGGTTAGAAATGCAAACTCAGTGCGAACTTTCTAGTGTCTACTAAAGACTCATCTCTACAGCATGGTCTATGATTAAGTGTAGTCTGGCCCAGGGGCGTGAAGGTGACCAGAAAGGCTTGATACTGTCCACCCTTGCTGTCTTGCCAGGTGGGCTCTTATCCCCACTGGGATGCCCTCCCTTCAATGCCATTCGGGGGCGGAGTCACTGGCTTGTTGTTGTCTCTCTGTTGCGCACTTGTGCAATTGGGCTGTACTCTGCCGGGGCCTCCCCTGGATAGGGCCACAGTGTCACTGGAGCCCCCTGTCTCAGACCGAAGGTCTTACGCTGCTTTATTATTGTGCTGGGGGAGTAGGGTCAGTTCTCCTTCTCCATAAATCCTTGTAGATCTAAGGAATGCATTCTCTAAATTTTCCCTGTCTCCTGCCCTGTTTTAAACTTAGGAGGACATGAGGTCTTGGCCCAAACCTGCGGAGTACCAGGCTTGAAGGACTCGTTGCTGTCCCTGTCCAAAGTCCTCCTGGTTGTGTTGCAGATCAAGACGATAGCTGCCACTCTGCTGACCCCCCCGTGTTGTCCCTGTCATTGTCCATCTGGTCAAGCTTCCGACCTGGACTAGGTTTAAATAGACTCTGGACTCAGTCCACATGCATTTATAAATTATTACAATTTGTACTCTTAATATGTTCACCCGGCACAGCCAGAAGAGGACGGGTCACCCCTCTGAGCCTGGGTCCTCTCTAGGTTTCTTCCTAAATTTCGGCCTTCTTGGGGAGTTTTTCCTAGCCACTGAAATTCAACACTACTGTTGTTTGCTCCTTGGCGTTTAAGGCCGGGTGTTTTGTAAAAGCACTTTGTGACAACTGCTGACGTAAAAAGGGCTTTATAAACAAATTTGATTGATTGATTGACATTGTGTCTCTCTGGTAAAGATGAACATTTTCAGCTTTAAAAGCTGTACTATAAGAAAATATTGCATACGTGACAAATTAATGAATTGGATTGAAACAACAAAATAGTGTTTGCACTCCGGATAACATGAACACATTAAGCTCGGAAAAATTAACACAGCCTACATTTCAGGTGTACACAGCAACAACTTTAATAACGTAACAGAATTATGCCTACTCACTTTTGCTAATTTGATTCGGTGGGTGTGGAGTCCGGTGGCCTTTTGTACTTTTCGCATGAGCCAATCTTTCTCAGAGTCCGCTTGTTTTTAGTGAGTTTGTCATAGAAAGCTGTGCACGTTAATGCAAAATTTACTTGAACAAATAACATTGCCTTCGTGGATGGTTCTTACAGCGAGGTGGGATTTTGCGCACACAGGTGCTTGGGCTTGGCAGTTCATGAGAACTAAAATGTGATTGGATCATAGTCTGTAAAAAATAAGGAACTTTAAGACTGACAATGGTGGCAAAACATGACAACCTGTCACATTCGAATTGGCAGTAGGTCAGATCAATAAAACCACAGGACAAGTGAAAATACGGGACAAAACATGATTTTTTTCTAAATAAGTCGGGACAACTGAAAACAGAGTGAAATACGGGACTGTCCCGGGAAAAACGGGATGTCTGGTCACCCTAACATTACTTCTTTATTTGCCTTGTTCGCACATCTAGAATGCCATTTAGAAATTGCCAGTTGTACCCGAACAACTCCCACTTGTAACATACACTATACCTAATACATGTGTACAAAAGCAACAGGCGTTTGAGAGGAAATTCTCTGAATTATAGGAGCATAAGAAGCAAGGGGACAGTGAGACTAATACGGTTTGTTGCCGCGTAAGGGGAACTTAACTAGCTTCTTACATACAAAGCGGAGGGTTCTATGCGATTTGCACTAGGCAAATACTATGCTCAGGGTGACAGACCAGGGAAACTCCTTGAGTTGCAACTGAAGAAGGATGCAGCTGAACGATGTATCCCCAGTATCAGAACTAGGCAGGGGAAGGTTACTTCTTGTCCCACAGAAATAAACGTGGCATTTGCTGAGTATAATGAGAATCGTTATAAAAAGCCTAATGAGGTTTGCCTTCCGGAAAGCTTCCATACACATTTGAGGTTGCCAGAGTTATCACTTGAGAACAGAAAGATGGTACTGTAGATGCGCCCATTAATGATTTGGAGATAGCTGAAGCGATCAGAAGCATGAAGAGTGGGAGGAGCCTGGGTCCTGATGGGTTTTCTACTG
This sequence comes from Esox masquinongy, assembly GCA_016801175.1. Lineage (NCBI taxonomy): Eukaryota > Metazoa > Chordata > Actinopteri > Esociformes > Esocidae > Esox > Esox masquinongy. The sequence continues at coordinate 93,685 of JACXGI010000926.1, forward strand.
AGTTTTATAAAACTTTCAGTAAAGAATTAACACCACTTATAAGGGGGGTTGTTGATGAGGTTATAAAAAGTAATAAATACCCAGTCACTTGAGCCGTGGCTTTTGATATGTGATTTTTGTGCTACGTCCGGCTATAAAGTTAATGTTGATAAAACCGTGGCAATGATGACTTTCGGCAACACACCTCCAGGTGTAACAGACAATTACCCCTTTAAATGGGCTGATAGGAGCATGCGTTACCTGGTGGTGAATGTTATATCAGACTATTGTAAACTTTACGCATTAACTACCCACTAGTGATTAGTAAAATTACTGAAGAGTTAGCTTGTTGGATGCCCCTTCCTTTGTCTTTAGCAGTTTGGGTTGCTTCAGTGAAAATGAACATTTTGTCGAGGTTGCTTTATCTGTTCTCAATGCTACCTGTTAAAATTCCAGTTAAAGTCTTTACTAGCCTAAATACAGCGATAAGACGTTTTTTGTGGCAGAATAAGAAGGCTCGTATAAGCAGAGTTGGATTACTCGTCCGGATTACACAAAAACAGTAACTGTAATCCGTTACGTTACCAACTAAAATATTACAATCGGATTACAGATACTTTTGAAAAATGTATGATTACTTTTGGATTACTTCAATTGAAAAAGAATAGGTGCGCAAAATAATTATGACACGTTGTATGTTTGAGTTTATTATTTAATGTTATAAAAACATTGTTATTTGAACCAAAATATGAATTGTGCGCCTCAGTTGTGTGTGTGTGATCATCATGCGCGCAAAGGTGGACGCGCATAACCAGTTTAGTGACGGAGGAAGCGCTAGTTTAAATTTCTCCAGTTTTGGTTGGTTGGATGGCTGGTAAAAACAGAGTATATCTTTGATAATATTAGCCAAGTCATATAAAATGTTATTTAGTTATCTACTCGACGTATAATTCTCAGAACAATGGTAGGCAATAGGCCTACCTGGTGTTATATCTTTTTCAAGTTTCAAGGTTTATTTGTCAAATGCACCGAACAACACAGCCAGGACGAGTTGCACCGAATAACTTTTACAGGAATTGTTTAATAGATTAGGCAACTATTTGTTAGATAGCTGTAACATGGCGCTGCCTTCAAGATATGGAATTTACCACGACATTTGAGGAGAAAATGTGTGTTGGGAAGCACTCTGCCAAAGGATGATTATTTGCATTTGATGCGGCCCCATCAACTCCATCCATACAGGTAGGCCATGTGATTCTGCTTGCTTTGCATCTCTGAAAATTGTGTTCATTGGTTATCATTGCCTGCTGACGTCATTTACTTTAAACTAGGAGTGCAGGTTTATTTCTTTCACAGTTTATTTCTTTCATTTGCGTTTTCAAAATCCATCACTGGTGGCCATAATAATCGCAGGTTACATTCGCGCGGGTAAATTTATTTCTATGCGGGTGTTCACGATTGCAAACGTGCATTTGCGTGCCGGGGGTTACTGCAACATTTTGACAATGTTGGTTGTGGAGCAAATCATCAGACTACTGCAGATTTAGTTTCTGCGTGAAAAATTTTGAAGCAATTAAAAATATGAATAAAACACAAATAACAGAACAGGCTTAAGCATCATTAGATTTTGGGTTATGTTCAGATAAAAAGTCAGATTCTGGAAGATCGAGGTTTATTGGATTAATTGGAATGACTGAATATCTGACAGACCTTTAGCATGTAATGTAGAGATGTAGCCCAATCATATTGAAGTAAAAAGCAATGGTTTAGAAACCCATTTCCAAAGGCACTGTAGCCTACACAACCCATAAGGTAAAATGCGAATTCCGTTTTTGGCCAGTTATGTAAATTCTAACATTGATTGATCCTGGAAAAGGTGTTCAGTTGGTTATAGGCTGGTTATGTTTTTCAATGCCTCTTAATATGAAAGTAATCTAAAAGTAATTGAAAGTAATCAGATTACGTTACTGAGTTTGAGTAATCAAAAAGTTACGTTACTGATTACAAATGTGGACAGGTAACTTGTAACTGTAACGGATTACATTTAAAAAGTAACCTACCCAACCCTGCGTATAAGCTACAAAAAAACTACAGTTATCAAAAGAAATGGATGGACTTGGCCTTCCTAACCTTAGATCTTATTACTGGGCTGCACACCTTAACCCCATGGCATCATGAATTCACAAACCGAAAGATCTATCATGGCTTGAAATGGAGAGTCATTGTGTTATAATGCCTTTACACTGTCTACCTTTTATAGCAGACCCTTATTCTATAGACGTGGTTAAACACAACCCAATTATCATTCATACACTACAGACATGGAAAGAAATTCCACTGTACTATAAATTAAGTAATGATGTTTATAAACATTCACCTATATTCTACAACCGTCTTCCTTCCGGCTGTTATGTCCCAAGGATTTGGGGAAGAGGTAGATTATTTCAACGCTTTGTAGATTATTTCAACTCTTTAGGGGTTTGGTTCTTAAATCCTTTCAAGAAATGTTGTTATTCCCGGAACACATTTTTATAGATACCTTCAAATAAAGCAATTCATGGTTTAAAAAAGATTTTTTGCTTAGAATGACACCTATTACCCTGATCGATGTGGTGATTGACTTGCTTTATCAAACCCAAAACATTGGGTCTGTCTCGACCTTCTATCATAAAACTGATGAGGTTGAACATTGTACCTTTGGACACTCTTAGGAACTCATGGCAGGGCGAATTGTGGGTGCAAATTGCTGAGGAGAGTTGGGGGAAGGTTTGGAATGCGAGTGTGCACACCCTTAAACTAATATTTTGTTGAAGCACCTTTTGATTTTATTACAGCACTCAGTCTTTTTGGGTAGGAGTCTATTAGCATGGCACATCTTGACGTGGCAATATTTGCCCACTCTTCTTTTCAAAAGCGCTCCAAATCTGTCAGATTGCGAGGACCTCTCCTGTGCTTACTTTGTTGAAGCACCTTTTGATTTTATTACAGCACTCAGTCTTCTTCTCTCTTTATCTCCTGTGCACAGCCCTCTTCAGATCACCCCACAGATGTTCAATTGGATTCAGGTCTGGGCTCTGGCTGGGCCATTCCAAAATGTTAATCGTCTTCTGGTGAAGCCATGCTTTTTTTGATTTGGATGTGTGCTTTGAGTCGTTGTCGTGCTGAAAGGTGAACTTCCTCTGCATCGTCAGCTTTCTAACGGACGCCTGAAGGTTTTGTGCCAAAATTGCCTCGTATTTGGAACTGTTCATAATTCCCTCCACCCTGACTAAGGCCCCAGTTCCAGCTGAAGAAAAACAGCCCCAAAGCATGATGCTGCCACCACCATGCTTCACTGTGGGTATGGTGTTCTTTCGGTGATGTGCAGTGTTGTTTTTGCGCCAAACATACCTTTTGGAATTATGGCCAAAAAGTTCAACCTTGGTTTCATCAGACCATAACACATTTTCCCACATGCTTTTGGGAGACTTGATGTTTGTTTTTGCAAACTTCAGCCGGGCTTGGATGATTTTCTTTGTAAGAAAAGGCTTCCGTCTTGCCACCCTACCCCATAGCCCATTCATATGAAGAATATGGGAGATTGTTGTCACATGTAGCACACAGCCAGTACTTGCCAGAAATTCCTGCAGTTCCTTTAATGTTGCTGTACGCCTCTTGGAAGCCTCCCTGACCAGTTTTCTTCTCGTCTTTTCATCAATTTTGGAGAGACGTCCAGTTCTTGGTAATGTCTCTGTTGTGCCATATTTTCTCCACTTGATGATGACTGTCTTCACTGTGTTCCATGGTATATCTAATGCGTTGAAAATTCTTTTGTACCCTTCTACTGACTGATATCTTTCAACACTGAGATCCCTCTGATGCTTTGGAAGCTCTCTGCGGACCATGGCTTTTGCTCTGAGATGCAACTAAGAAAATGTCAGGAAAATCTGAACTTTATTGGTGATTAATCAGTCACTTTAAATGATGGCAGGTGTGTAATGACTTCTATTTAACATGAGTTTGAATGTGATTGGTTAATTCTGAACACAGCCACATCCCCAGTTATAAGAGGGTGTGCACACTTATGCAACCAGGTTATTGTAAGGTTTTTATTTTTCATTTTCCCCCTCAAAGATTTCAGTTTGTTTTTCAATTGAATTGTTCTCATTATAGGTCACATTAAAAGTGGAAAAATTTCTGACATGATTTATCTTTGTCTCATTCTTTTACATCACAAAAACCTGCCATTTTAACAGGGGTGTGTAGACTTTTTATATCCACTGTATATATGTATGTATGTATGTATGTATGTGTGTGTATATATATATATTGAATATGTATATATATGTATGTGTGTATGTATGTATGTGTCTGTATGTATCTATCCATCTATCTATCTATACACATATACATATACATATGTTTATGTGGTTGTTAAAAAATCTGCTCTTCTTTTGATACAATCTCATCCATATCCTTGTTACTATTTGGATTATTGGACTTATATATTAAATAATGTATCCTCAGTCTGTGATATTTGTGAATAATGCTCTTGTAAGTGTTCTGCAGAGATATGTCTTGTTTGTACGTTTTTTGAGCTTTTGAATAAAAAATAATGTGTATAAAACAAATGAATTTGTTTTTTGGATCCCACTTAACTGACTCCATTGTGACAGCTAGTCTTCCTGGGGTCACAACATTAACAAAATAGGCATTACAAGCAAACAATTCTCTCCATTTCATTTACATTTCATGAGAAGCAATGTTACCGATATAATGGTAGTCAGCAGGCAAAATCAGAACAAAGGCTGAAACAGAGCAAACTTAGAAAAAGATCACGGAATGATTTTAGGAGTAATCTTTCATCAGATTCATTGCCAACCTAAAACCAAACGCTTAGCTACAGTTCTATGACACGCTCAAATAAAGTTCACCCTCTTCAGTAACCTCATCTTGTTCTTTCCTATGAGACACACTTTACCTCACAAATCAATACCAGAGATGTGTCAAAAACACAATTATACGGTAGAGTTCTTCCCTGACATTTTAATTATTATCAGACCTGACAAGTCCATGGCCAGACATCATAATGGATCATATTTAATTAATTATACAGAGTGTGAATTACAGGGGGCCCAGGGCAGTCTCTGACCCCCTGAGTGAGACATGTGCTCCCCTAAATGTAACAAAGTAAAACTTTGGTGGGTCTCCTTGTTCTCATTGTTTAAAATAACATTTTGTATCCTAGAAAATATTGAAATTAAAGGATTTTCCAGACAAAAAATATTACCTCTGTCATCATATAAAATAGAAAATAAATGCCAGAACAGTCCTGTAGTTTAGCCCCTTTCCAAATGTGACACATTTTCTGTCTACATATAGGGTATTTTTGCCAACAAAACATGCATTAATTAATTGTTTACAAAACTGAATTTTAAACAATGAAATTACTTGTCTCCTCCCCTCCCATTTCCTTACCGAACAAGACAGGAATAGTATTAGCTAGTCCAGGGTGGTTTAGGGTGGGGGGATAGTACTGTGTGGGTCTAAAATGAGTATGAGGAGACTACAAGTGAATGCAAACTGATAGACGGACCGGTGAGAAAGTTTCAATGGGGAATCTCTCAGGCACGAAAAATATTTAAAGCATGAACTTTCAACAAAAACTGCAGATTTCTTACATTATTCTTCTATTTATACAGTAAACATCATACATATGGCTTCCTTTAAGGCTAATAGATTACAGCCGTAATGACAATTGTCAAATATCATTACACCTTTTGGTGTTTTGTAACAAAGCGCACTGTAATTACGTTGGAGCTTATGAACATGTGCAGGTACCCTAGAATTTTAAGTGATTTTGTTTGACAATCATATGGAAAAATCGTGAATAGGTTTATGTCAAATTAAATCTACTATTGGTCAATCAATAATAATAATATGAGGCCCCATTTAAAGAATGGAGACATTCTATAAATGTCAGACTATAATTTGCACTATGTCATCATGGAAAATGTTGACTTAAAGAGCTCTACCGTCAGCAATTTGTGAGAGAGAGGGTTCATTTTTACTTCAACCACTGGTAAAACTGATTGCGTGCTTTACGGGCATACAGACTTTGAGGGCTGCTAGGGAAAGATAGCATTCCCACACCGGATCATTGACACCGATGGGGAAAAGTTGCCAGTCTAAGAAGGGACTAGAGGAAATGTTCCTCCTCAGCACATCACACCCAGATGTGATTTAGAGGGAATGTATCTGCAACGAGACGATAAACTTCAGGGGGATCCGTTTCCGCTCCTGCAAACTCACCCCTGATGTTTAGTAACCCGTTTACGTGGTAGGAATGTGGACATAAACACACAGGCAGCTTATTAAATATGTCTTTACCATATCAAAGATTATCATCTATTAGTCCATATCTAGTTCATTTTTTTTAAAACTTAAACTCTATTGGCTTATATACACTGGACATTAAGTAATTTGTTTTGCAACAAGTTGGGATTTTGTAAGACTCCCAGGTGTAGCTCAAAGATTTACACCCCAAAGTTGTTGCACAGGATTTAGGCTCTGATTAGCTATTTTGTTTATGTTTTGGGTTTGTTGAGAACCCCAACACACCTTTGGGTAAAACATTTTCCCAGTGCATCCTCTGCAGTAACTCTCCCCTAAAACCTAGCATATCTAACACATTTGGCCGATACAATGGCCCATTTCATTTCTTGAAGGCCCCAATAAACCTGAAAATTGTCATTTTGTGCATAAACATTTACCAAAATGCCAGATGGTCTGTACACCCCTGTTAGAAGTAAAAGAGGAACTTGACCTCAGATTAACATTGGTAGATCAAACAGGGGCATCTAGGGCAATAATTATCATATTTTTAAAAAGTTTAAGTGTTTCTAAAACTGCCTCGGACTTAGCTGAGGGTATCAGCCAAACTTCAAAGGCTCCCAGTCAAAGTCTCCTGACATATTTGGGGCTTTGAGTCCTGGGGCCGATGAGGTTTCTTGCCAATGTTAGCAGTGAATATCTGTAATGTTCCACTCTATGAAAAGAAGACATAGCTAACAAGGTGTTGATGTTCTATAAATGAATCTGAGAAGTAGTATGAATAGATACAGGTACTTTAAAAAAAACAAAAAAACAACATGGATATATTACAACTGAGAACTCAGGAGTATTTCTTCAGCACAGGAAGTAAAAAGACAAAGACTAGGCCTATACTGATGAGACAGAGTGTGTGTTAAGGCAACAGAGCATGTTAGGGCCAGGGTTGGCCTATATCAACTACAAGTTTTGGCCAGAGGCTGTGAGGCTGAGAGGAAAAGCACCATCTGAGATCTCTTCATCATCCAGACACAGAGTTCCAGGCATCTGTGTAATGGTCCCTCCTAAGCCTCACTGCCTAGGCTCCAGCCCAGGGAAAACTACACACAGAATTACACACAGCGGCTGGCTAGGGATGACAAACACTCCTCTGCAGTAGACTGTCCCAGTAGGAACACTGGCCTTTTACCTCATCCATAAACACAACGGTACATACACACACACACCCACACACACTGTCCCATACTGTGTTTGACTTCCAATATTTGACATTTGTCTCTGTCTGGCTTGGAAAGGTTAGACTTTTACAGTCCAGTGATAGAGATGCCTGTCACACCCAGTCGAATAGAGTTGTTGGCCATGTCCGAAGCCATCTAAAGATGTCCAAAATAGCTGGTATATACACCTAGTCAAGGACTGCTCATTCCCCTATAATTGTCTTTCATCATATATAATACTATCCTACAGCTTCACAATGGTACCATGCTAACGCTGTGTTTAATTTCACGGAAAAGCAGCTGCCATCACTAGTAAATGTGCTGTTATATGATCCAACCACACTCCACCCTTGCCAATTTGACATTACTGCATCCGCCAAGGCAATCGATATGCGTTCCTCCACCACGCTGGCTATAAAGTGTTCAGACTCCTTTCAGAGAGATGATTACATTGTACAAGCCATTCTGCTGTCTCCTCTACAGACTCGAGTCTACAGCCCATAATAGCAAGTAGGAGCAATCTCTTGGACATCCGTTGTAGAGATGAACAATGAGCATTCCTAACGTCGATATCCCTGGCCATCATAGATCAATAATATATCATCATGCCCAGTAATAAAGTACATTGACCTCATGTCTGTCAGCTGATTCAGGGAGAATATAGAGTATAGTGTATCCCATATCCATCACTTCAGCAAAAAAATATCAAACAACCTCAACCCAGATGAATACATTGGGATATGACACAATTAGATATCTTAAAACACACACAAAATAGAAATTACATTTACATCAAATTACTGCAACGTCTTTGGGTCTCTGAAATGTTTTTTTTTGGTCTCTGAAATGCTATGTCAATGAGGAGTTGAGCTGGACTGAAAGCATCACATCCCATCAGCTTAAAGGCGCATTCCATGGGTTTGGGCTGCTGGTTGTAAAAATTGTTCTGTTGAGCCAAAACGGATTCCTGGAAATTCATGTAATGTAAATGCTGATATGTGTCATCAAAACCACCTGCTTTCAAACTTGGAATTTCATACCTTACTTTACTGAGGTAACTCTAGTCATACACTATGTACATATAAAATATTGCATATCCTAAACAAACATACAAAACATTCCAATAGGCTTATTTCTGAATAAACCTACAGCATGTCTAGGACTAGACAGTGCTCAGAGCATGTTTGATAACGGCTGTATTTCCGCATACTTTTTGAGATAAGATTGTTCAGACACTTGCTGCTGGATAGCCTTACATACAAACCAATGTCTGGGCCTTCTGGGTTTATGTTTATAACCCTGGTTTCCTGAAGGAAGGAAAGCGGTACCAAGGCCGTTATGAAGATTGGAACCTTAATCAATTTGAATGTGGTCAAGCTCGGACTTCACCAAATTGAGTCTAAGCTTCCGGTTCATTTTATTTTTTTTCGGCATGCAGTAAGAGCGCACACCCAATGTTATACTTTGTTCCCTCTTTCAGGGAACCAGGTTTATAGAAATAACCTAACATCAGTCAGTAATTATTGTCACGAAATTAAACACTGGTTCAAACACCTAATTATAATAACATTTAATAAGCCATGACTGATTCAATATGTAATCAATATGTTCACTTATATAATGACTCATGGACATTAGCACTGGCCAGACCAGAGAACACATCACTTGCTACAGGCAGAATGTTGGCGTTTTCTTAAGACATCTATTGACAGTAACAAGCCAATATGATCTTAGAGGGGTTGTTCACTAGCTGAAGTTTCTATAAGGCCAATGTATTCATCTATATATATACACACTACTGTTCAAAGGTTTGGGGTCACTAGTTTTTGAAAAATAAACACATTTTCTGACTATTAAAATAACATCAACTTGATCAGAAATACAGTGTAGACATTGTTAATGTTGTAGATAACTATTGTAGCTGGAAATGGCTGACTTTTAATGGAATATCTAAATACAGAGGCCCATTATCAGCAACCATCACTCCTGTGTTCCAATGGCACATTGTGTTTGCTAATCCGAGTTTATATTAAAGGCCATCAGAAAACCCTTTTGCAATTATGTTAGCACAGCTGAAAACTGTTGTGCTGATTAAATAACCATTAAAACTGGCCTTCTTAAGACAAGTTGAGTAGCTGGAGCATCAGCAATCGTGGGTTTGATTACAGCCTCAAAATGTCCAGAAACAACAAACTTTGTTGTTGTCAGTCTATTCTTGTTCTGAGAAATTGTCAAGAAAATGAAGACCTCGTACAACTCCTTTCACAGAACAGCTCAAACTGACTGACCAAAATAGAAAGAGGAGTGGGAGGCCCCAGTGCACAACTAAGCAAGAGGACAAATACATTTGGGTCTAGTTCAAGAAACAGACACCTCACAGGTCCTCAATTGGCATCATTAAATAGTACCCCCAAAACACCAGTCTCAACGTCAACGGTGAAGAGACGACTCTAAGATGCTGGCCTTCGAGGCAGAGTTGTTCAGGAAAAGCCATATTTTGGCTGGCCAATAAAAAGGAGCGATTAAAATGGGCAAAAGAACACAGACACTGGACAGAGAAGGATTGGAACAAAGTTATAGACAGCAAATCTTAAGTTTGAGGTGTTTAGATCACAAAGAAGAACATTCGTGAGATGCAGACCAAATGAAAAGATGCTGGAGGAGTGCTTGACGCCATCTGTCACGCATGCTGGAGGCAATTTGATGATCTACGGGTGCTTTGGTGGTGGTTAAGTGGGAGATTTGTACAGGGTAATAGGGATCTTGAAGAAGGAAGGCTATCACTCCATTTTGCAACGCCATACCATACCCTGTGGACGGTGCTTGTTTGAAGCCAATTTCCTCCTACAACAGGACAATGACCCAAAGCACAGCTCCCAACTATGTAAGAACTATTTAGGGAAGAAGCAATCAGCTGGTATTCTGTCTACAGTGGCCAGCATAGTCACCGGATCTCAACCCTATTGGGCTGTTGTGGGAGCAGCTTGACCGGATGGTACGTAAGAAGTGCCCATCAAGCCAATCCAACTTGTAGGAGGTGGTTCAGGAAGCATGGGTGAAATCTCTTCAGATCACCTCAACAAATTGACAACTAGAATGCCAAAGGTTTGCAAGGCTGTAATTGCTGCAAATGGAGGATTCTTTGACGAAAGCAAAGTTTGAAGGACACAATTGTTATTATAATTCTGATTAAAAATCTTTATTTCTAACCTTGTCAATGACTATATTTCCTATTCATTTTGCTATATTTCCTATTCAAACTCATTTAATGTATCTTTTCATGGAAAACAAGAACATTTTGGGGTCACTTGGAAATGTCCTGTATATGAAGTGAATAACACTGGAAATCTCGTTATCATGTCACCTGTCAGTGGGTGGGATATATTAGGCAGCAAGTGAACATTCTATCCTCAAAGTTGATGTGTTAGAATCCGGAAAAATGGGCAAGCATAAGGATCTGAGCGACTTTGACAAAGGCCAAATTGTGATGGCTAGACGACTGGGTCAGAGCATCTCCAAAACTGCAGCCCTTGTGGGGTGTTCCCGGTCTGCAGTGGTCAGTACCTATTAAAAGTGGTCCAAGGAAGAAAAAGCGGTGAACCGGCGACAGGGTCATGGGCGGCCAAGGCTCATTGATGCACGTGGGGAGCGAAGGCTGGCCCGTGTGGTCCGATCCAACAGACGAGCTACTGTAGCTCAAATAGCTGAAAAAGTAAATGCTGGTACTGATAGAAAGGTGCCAGAACACACAGTGCATCGCAGTTTGTTGCGTATGGGGCTGCATAGCCGCAGACCAGTCAGGGTGCCCATGCAGACCCCTGTCCACTGTCGAAAGCGCCGACAATGGGCACGTGAGCATCAGAACTAGACCACGGCGCAATGGAAGAAGGTGGCGTGGTCAGGTGTCCACTTACTTTTGAACATATAGTGTATATGTACACACCCTAGATTAAGACAAGGAGATACAGGGTTGTCTTTTATCTTAATATTTAATTTGTCTGCATCCCATGGGCTTAGGACCATTCCTGAGAGTTCATTTTCATGTAAACACTCCTAGTTATAATTTATAATTATAATTTTAATTATAAATTAGTTATAATTTTAATAAAAACATATTGCCATTTTTGCACACAGGCTTATACACACAAACACTTGAAGTTAAAGAAGTTTATGTCACTCATTTATTTTGAGTCTTCAGATATGTCATCCAGCCCAACAGATGGTAGAATGACTCTGGTATCCACACTCATAAAAGCTGGTAGATGTCTTGTTTCATCTGCATCATGAAAGATGTGGACTGTAAAAAGCGTTGCAGGCAGTGAATGAATTGTGTAGAATACTACTCAAAAGAAAAACAGTCATTGACATTGGCAGTTGAATAGAAGCAAAGGAAAATCAAATGATTGAAAGGGAGTCCTTGGAAAATAATTACAATCAGAAAACGGGAGGAAGGAACATCTCTTGGCTCATTATAAATATATTTGTTTTTATGACAGAAACATATTTTCTTCACACATTGATTTCCCCATTCTCAGTAGTGGAAACTATAAAAAAAAATCTTTTGAGTTCAACAATAATTTATAGATTATAAATTTCAAAAAACTGTATAAGCTTTTTTGGTCATGCCTGGCAATTACTTTCAAATGCAATGCTGTGTGATTTCCCAGCAACTGTAATCATAAAGAATTTTGGTTGTTGATGTCAGAACTTCTCTTGTCTAGACAAATGAGTCACCCTTAGTAAATGCTTACTCATCCATTGCCAAAATAACAAGGATCAGATGTTTAGGAACAGAGCGGTTTTCTGTCATCTTTCCTTTTACAGAAAATATTTTAGAAAGTTGTTTTGTTACTTTGAGCATGTTAATGGTTGTAAGTATGCTGATTAGATCAAGTTCGTTATCAATTGTCAACTGGTCAAAAGGATGAACAAAGTAATGCTTTGACTCTTGACACCTTGTGCATATTGAAGAAGTGTCTGTAGGATATTCAATAATGAGCAAGAAGCAAAGTTTTCATTCAGTTGGTAACAGATGTTCATGTAAGTATTCTAGATTTTGTGTAAAGAAAATAAGTGCATTTTCCCATCAGTGGTGTGTTTTAACCAAACTGACTTTTTTTAGATCATTTTAGATAAAAACCTGTGCATAATGACATAGTGTAAATCAATCTAGTTTCCATGTACAGAGTCAAATATACAAAAACATTCTCATTTTAACCTCTATAGACATTATTTTTCACAATGTTTGCATTAAATAGCAAACTTGCCCACTCTGTCTTGACATCTGCTAGAGCAGCCAACCACTCCTTCATGTAGTATGGGTGGGCTACCATAAATGACATTTTGATATTATTATTCATCAGAATTGTCGTGACACTTTTTATTTGTCACAGTGGACTCAATCAGTTGTAATGTCATTAGAATAAGAGACTCAATAATTAATGGAAATGTGTGTAAGTCTTTCTATGCATTTTTATCACCTTGTTAAATGTATTAGTTTATTTAATCTGTCCCCTAATAAACTGCATGCTTTTCTCAGATAAATAATTACTGCATGACATTTCCATGGCCATTCATTTTACTGACACAAGAATGTCCCGCCAAGTTTACCAAACTAATTGTGTGTGGACCTTCATAATATTTTAATGGTTTTCATCACACAGGTCATGAATATATATATATATATATATATATATATATATATATATATATATATATATATATACACACACACACACACACACACACACACACACACACACACACACACACACACACACACAGTGGATATAAAAAGTCTACACACCCCTGTTAAAATGCCAGGTTCTTGTGATGTAGAAGAATGAGACAAGTATAAATCATGTCAGAACTTTTTCCACATTTAATGTGACCTATAACGTGAACTATTCAATTGAAAAAAAAACTGAAATCTTTGAGGGGGAAAAATAAAAAATAAAAAACTCACAATAACCTGGTTGCATCAGTGTGCACACCCTTAAACTAATACTTTGTTGAAGCACCTTTTGATTTTACTACAGCACTCTGTCTTTTTGGGTAGGAGTCTATTAGCATGGCACATCTTGAGGTGGCAATATTTGCCCACTCTTTGCAAAAGCGCTCCAAATCTGTCAGATTGCGAGGACATCTCCTGTGCACAGCCCTCTTCAGATCACCCCACAGATGTTCAATTGGATTCAGGTCTGGGCTCTGGCTGGGCCATTCCAAAACGTTAATCTTCTTCTGGTGAAGCCATGCTTTTGTGGATTTGGATGTGTGCTTCGGGTTGTTGTCGTGCTGAAAGGTGAACTTCATCTTCAGCTTTGTAACTGACGCCTGAAGGTTTTGTGCCAAAATTGCCTGGTATTTGCAACTGTTCATAATTCCCTCCACCCTGACTAAGGCCCCGGTTCCAGCTGAAGAAAAACAGCCCCAAAGCATGATGCTGCCACCACTATGCTTCACAGTGGGTATGGTGTTCTTTGGGTCATGTGCAGTGTTGCCCAGAAGCTCAACCTTGGTTTCATCAGACCATAACATTTTCTCACGTGCTTTTGGGAGACTTGATGTTTGTTTTTGCAAACTTCAGCCGGGCTTGGATGTTTTTCTTTGTAAGAAAAGGCTTTCGTCTTTCCACCCTACCCCATAGCCCATTCATATGAAGAATACGGGAGATTGTTTTCACATGTAGCACACAGCCAGTACTTGCCAGAAATTCCTGCAGTTCCTTTAATGTTGCTGTAGGCCTCTTTGACGCCTCCCTGACCAGTTTTCTTCTCGTCTTTTCATCAGTTTTGGAGGGATGTCCAGTTCTTGGTAATGTCTCTGTTGTGCCATATTTTCTCCACTTGATGATGACTGTCTTCATTGTGTTCCATGGTATATCTAATGCTTTGGAAATTATTTTGTACCCTTCTCCTGACTGACATCTTTCAACAATGAGATCCCCCTGATGCTTTGGTAGCTCTCTGCGGATCATGGCTTTTGCTCTGAGACGCAACTAAGAAAATGTCAGGAAAATGCTACTAGAACAGCTAAACTTTATTTGTGATTAATCAGAGTCACTTTAAATGATGGCAGGTGTGTAATGACTTCTATTTAACATGAGTTTGAATGTGACTGGTTAATTCTGAACACAGCCACATCCTCAGTTATAAGAGCGTGTGCACACTTATGCAACCAGGTTATTGTAAGGTTTTATTTTTCATTTTTCCCCCTCGAAGGTTTCAGTTTGTTTTTCAATTGAATTGTTCACATTATAGGTCACATTAAAAGTGTAAAATGTTCTGACATGATTTATCTTTGTCTCATTCTTTTACATCACAAAACCTGGCATTTAAACAGGGGTGTGTAGACTTTTTATATCCACTGTATATATAGATATGATATTGCAGGCAGCATAATGTTCACCACGGCGTCTCCAGACTCTTTCACGTCTGTCACATGCTCAGTGTGAACCTGCTCTCATCTGTGAAGAGAACGGGGCGCCAATGGGGGACCTGCCAATTCCGGTGTTCTCAGGTGAATGTCAATCTAGCTGCCAATTGAGTGCTGGGCTGTGAGCACAGGTCCCACTAGAGGACGTCGGGCCCTCATGCCACCCTCATGGAGACAGTTTGGTCAGAAACATGCACATCATTAGCCCGCTGGAGGTCATTTTGTAGGGCTCTGGCAGTTCCTCCTGTTCCTCGTCTCACAAAGAAGCAGATACCGGTCTGGGATCTGGGTAATTTGGTGGACACCCTGAACCCTTCAACATGTTCCTCAAACCATTCCCAAACAATGTGTGGCAGGGTTTATTATGCTGCTGAAAGAGGCCACTGCCATCAGGGAATATCATTACCATGAAGGGGTGTACCTGCTCTGCAACAATGTTTAGGTAAGTGGCACATGTCAAATTGACATCCACATGAATGCCAAGACCACTGTCGGTAGATACTCACCACTATTGACCAGGAGCACCCTACAAGCCTTGCCATTTCAGGGGCTCCGACCCAGTAGTCTGGCCATAACAATTTGGCCCTTGTCAAAGTCGCTTAGGTCTTGACTTGTGCCCATTTCTCCTGCATCCTGTTGAGAACTGATTGTTTGCTTACCATCTAATCTAACCAGTTCTTGACATGTGCCCTTGTTAGGAGATGATCAAGGTTATTTGCTTCACCTATGAGTGGTCCAAATATTTTGGATCCTGCATATACAGGTGCTGGTCATATACTTAGAATATCATCAAAAAGTTGTTTTATTTCAGTAATTCCATTCAAAAAGTGAAACTTAGATATTATATTCATTCATTACACACAGACTGATATATTTCAAATGTTTATTTCATTAAATTGTGATGATTAAAACTGACAACTAATGAAAATCCCAAATTCAGTATCTCCGAAAATTAGAATATTACTTAAGACCAATACAAAAAAAAGATTTTTAGAAATGTTGGCCAACTGAAAAGTATGAACATGAAAAGTATGAG